>CAAKHC010002203.1:0-19794 GCA_901007825.1 Macroramphosus scolopax | reverse complement strand
TTGTGGTTGTAATGGTTGTGGGGGCAGTAGTTGTAATGGTTGTGGGGGCAGTAGTTGTGGGTTCTTGTGTGGTTCCTGTGGTTGTGGCAGCAGTAGTTGTCTGCTTTTCTGTAGTTGTCGTTGGTGTGGAAGTAGTTGTTGGCTTATCTGTGGTTGTGATAGTAGTTGTTGTTATTTGGGTCTCCGTGGTTGTTGTTGTTATTTGGGTCTCTGTGGTTGGCTTTTCTGTAAAGACTGTCGGGGAAGTTGTTTCTTCTGTGGTTGTTGTTACCACCAAGGGAGCTGTTGATGGTACTGTTGGTACTGTTGTAACCACTGTATTTGTAACAACTTCAGGGGTTGTTGTGAGTATTTCTGTTGTTGTAATGGTTGTGACGACAGTAGTTGTGGGTTTTTCTGTGGTTTCTATGGTTGTGGCGGCAGTAGTTGTGGGTTTCTCCGTGGTTGTAAGGGTTGTGAGGGCAGTAGTTGTGGGTTCTTCTGTGGTTGTTGTGGGTTTCTCTGTGGTTGTAATGGTTGTGGGGGCAGTAGTTGTGGGTTCTTCTGTGGTTTTAATGGTAGTGGCGACTGTAGATGTGGGTTTTTGTGTGGTTTCTGTGGTTATGGCTGCAGTAGTTGTCAGCTTTTCTGTGGTGGTTGTTGCTGTTATTTGGGTCGTTGTGGTTGCCGCAGCAGTAGTTGTGGGTTCTTCTGTGGTTTGTGTGGTTGTGGCGGTAGTAGCTGTGGGCTTTTTGGTTGTTGAAGGAATCAAAGATGAGGATCCTGTTGACCTTGTTGAAATTCTTGCTGTTGAGAAGGTGTGAAACGTCGTCACTGCCTCTGTTGTAATAGTTGGACTGGAAGATATTGTAGTTGTTGACGTGGTGGTGATTTGTGTTGTGCTCGATGTTTCTGCTGGAGTCAAGACAAGACCATGTCAGTAAACTATTTTCCTATAGGTGACAATCTATTAGTACTCAATTTCTCACACATATTCTGTGAATTTTATAGTTTCTTATTCTTACCAGTTGTGTTAAAAACAAAACCTGTTGTAGTTGGTTTTTCTGTTGTTGTAGATTTGCAATAATAAATGTGCCTGGTAATAATTCCATATTCTCCACAAACAGCTTTGATACAGTGTCCATCTTCATCATGTGTGTAATAGACTATATCTCCTAAATGGTAATTTTGCCCGCCCCATGAACAAATGCAAGCTGGGGAAGACGACAGACAATACATTAGATAAATCCATCAATTGTGATCCATAATAATTATAATTTTGTCAGTGCATATCAATCCCACTCATAGTCATAATCTGTGTTTTGTTGTTACCTTGGGCATCATAGGTACACTCCATCTTTACTGAAGAACAATAACTGAAAGGCAATTAAAAGAAGGTAGGTTGATCTTGAAAGTACCTTTAATCACACTGTTAACTTTCTAACTCAATGACATGATTTTGATTATTTATTATATTCACAGGGCTGCTCTCTAATAGTTGAAAATGCACGAGTTAGAGGAATCAACAAACTATTTATAGGTCAGTTGGTCACAGGAATACAAATCAAATTTCACAGACAAACTCATGGATATACTCATGGATATACTCTCATTACCCCTAGTCACAGTCCTGTGCTCCCAGGAGTGCATTTCGAATCATTACTGCTTTTGCCGGTTTCTTTAACAGTCGGCTCTTTGTGTGTAAAATGTGTATTTTAAATCTTCGGTCTATCTTTATATTTTAAATACTCTTTATTACAGTTTTGTATATTTCTCTTTAAGTATAGTGTCAACAATGTTCCTCATGATGTTCTTTCTCAGCCTTGGAACTCTATATTATAATGTATAATATATATATTATAATATTACTTCATTATATCAGCTTTTGTTAAAACAACAAAATAGTTATTTGCTATTGCACCGACTGCAGGAGGAATAAGATGGAAAATGTCCTACCACTTTTGACAGTTCTCTTTCTGAGGCATTGTCTCCCCTTCTTTGTAATGCTTCCCTTCATCGTCATAGCAGCCACATTCCTCAATTGACACACACTTCATGGTAACTTCTTCCAAATAAGATCGTTCAGGTGGGCAACTTGGGTAGCAGCCTTAAAAAGAGAGATGTTAATGTCACTAACTCAAAGCAGGTACAGACAGGTAGTACACTCTGAACCATTAAAACAATGGGCTGAGAACAAAAGATGAAAAATCTCTTACACATCAGGCAGGCACATTTGTGTTTATCTCATGTCTGTATAGTGTCACTTATCATAGTCAGTCAACTTTAGCTGAATAAATGGAGACCATACGTTCCATCTCATTTGTACCTTCCAATGCTGGAATTTTATTGTAGCATGTTCCTGAGGGATTCCTGCACGTCTTCATGCATGGTTTTCCACAGGGCTCATAGTGCCATTCACACTCTCCATCAGGATTGTAGTAATCACAGAATAGAGCTAATGAAACCACAAAAAGGAAAATTAACTAGATACAAAATATAATGATATACTGATGCTCACAGGTTTCAATGATCATCATACACAGTGTTTTTCTGGGTTTATTTCCACAGAGAAACACATGTGAAACACTCACGGCAGATTGTGGGAGTTCTCCATTTCACACAGGCGCCGGCCTCATTACAGGCCGCTGCGTAGGCTGCTACAGCGGAGCAGAAGAATTCACTATCTCCTCCTGTATTGCAGCCACATGTGTCACTTACACAGGCCTTGTAGTAGTTTTTAGCTTCGACCTTTATGAAAGAAACCAATATAAATACAAGTAAAGGCTAAACTATCCTCTTTTAGCTAATCATAAAGAAAGTTACTGTGTAGAAATGAATTGCCATAACGTTGTTTGAGATTACATTTCATATAATACTGCTTGTCAGTTCTACCTTTGAATGGCAGGCACCGAACACTTCGCTGTTGATTATGCTGCAGTGTTTAAGTGCCCATGCCTGCCTGTGTGAGTACAGCTTGCAGTGATTTTCGACAGTGTTTGCATTCGAGCAGGTAGGTGACACTTTCCAGCTATTTCCAAACTCAAGGGCTTCAACCACAAGTTCTTTGTTTCTGGTTGTGAGATCATTCTTGATATTTCCATCGTAATTCCCACACAGACCACAGACTTTTCCCTGTGATAAAATTTGATTTAGTTATTTAGAAAATGCAATATTGATATGTGAACCACCTGCACTTTGGCTCACTCACCTTGAATGTGGGGCGGAGTTTGATCATGAGTGTTGTCTTCTTATTCCAGATGAGAACAAGACCATTCTTCGCCTCAAGGACAAGATATAAACCAATAGTGTGGACGTGATAGGGTATGTCTATGCCATTGCTTTGTTTGATAACTCTGACATTTTCTTCTGAAAGAACAATTTCATTGCTCTGAAAGAAACAAAACATGATCATTTATCACACCCCCCTGAGTTACTTTCAACATGTAAAACAATTATTTTGATTACATACTACGTGTCATTTACCCCTAAGTAGAGCTTGATTTTAGGTGTGCATATGCTTTCAGTTGTTCCACATGAAAGGCTCTCAGTCAGGACTCTGAAGGTGCCATCCATATTCTCCTCACAGTAATCCTACAATAGATTTAAATCAGTATCACATGATAAACCTTTGAAAGCACAAAACTTCAACTTCAACAAAAACAAGTACACGTGATACCTGAGTGATGATGTAGCCACATTCCCCATCGAAAGAGAATTTTTTGTCGTCAAAAGTGATGTAATGCCCTTGTCCATATATTGTACAGGTTCCATCACAGTCATGTTTGGTACATTCCCATGTCCTGCTTTTGCAAGTGCTATGATTTGGATTAAGAACAGCATCAGGTATGAGCGTTTCCCCATTTCAAAATGGACACAACAAAACAAGCTGACACAGCACGATGTTGCAAATAACATAAGAGTGCTCACCAGGTATTACAGTCCACAGTAACAGTCTGTCCTGGCTTATAAGATTCTGCATTATACGTGCATGGACAGTTCTTCTCTTCAATACAACTTCCTTTACCGTCTGACAGCAGGCCAGCAGGACATACACAGCCAGAGATACAATGTGTACTGACCTATACAGCATGACAACAATGTATTTTAACATGTGTGACTTAGTATGCATCCGATAGATACATGTGTTGCATATTCAACATCAGTTATGAAACAGTGTCTCAATCTTACACATTCTGTGTCCAGAGTCTGGCAGCTCTTTTGGCACTCTGGGACCGGTTCATCTGGCTTCGCACTTGAGCAGTTGAAGAAAACCATTGGACTGGTACATGCTAACGAGAATGATAGCGAGTTACAAAGGACACCACTATATGCTTGGCGTTGCTCATAATATGTGATAAAAGGATTATTATGACTAGCCTAGTGTTTATACCTACTTTCACTTTTCTTCCTTCCTTTACATTTTAATTTTCCACCCTGGCAAGAGCTGAAACACATAGAAAGATAAGATAAACAACAAAGCACAAAAAGTATATTTTATATGGGTATGTCTAATGATAATTAGTTAGTGATAACTACTGTCATATTAGGCAATTTTGGTTCCATAAATTCTTGCCTTGTCTCTTGTCTTGGTCAGTAGATTGATAACACAGGAAATATGATGGACCAATCATCATTAGTGACCTTACACGAGGTAATAGGTTGTCAGAGAGGAGGGTCAAGCAAATGTAAACCAAGGCTAGCTTTTTTCACTGAGGGCCATGTACAGAAAAATATAGGAAGGGCTGGGCCACTCACTAGAGATGAGGTATATCACCTCACCTGTAGTGTATTAAAGTTAGCAAAATCAATCAAATGTAGGTAAAGTATGCTTGATAATTGAATATGCTTAAAGAAATAAAACATCCTACTGTCATTTATTTTGTTGCAAAAAGGGTGAGTCCACACAGTTTATCCCATTTAAGTTCCATCTCGTCAGCTGTATCTGACACAGCTTCAATAATGTGTCAGATGCAGATGTTGTGCCCTTTAGACTCCTAAGATCAAGCAGCTCCTCCTAATGCAGAAGTTATTTTCAACTCCCCGCAAAAAAAATGAACAGCTGTGCGGTGTTTGTGGCATCTGTAATCTCATCACATGCAATCGACTAAAAATCAAAAGCACAAACTTTAGCTGACACTTAATGTTTTAAGTTTTAAGCCTTCGATTCGCCGCACAACTGTGTTTCGGGACGAGCTCACGTTGTTGAATTCCTGCATCTTTTCCGGGCACATTATTCCTGCCACTTAGCTGAGGCTCTGTTTTATGAAGTCACCACCTGAGAGAGTTTACCCGTGTCGGTCAATGAGTTGAGCTACCTCGTAGCTGGCTATTGTGGCATATTCTTGTGTTTTATTAGCACAGGAAACATCCTGTTGTTGAGCTAGCAGGCTAGCTGCCGTTTGATTAGCTTTCTCTTCTCGCTCGGCACCAGTGTGGGACGTGTTTTGTGGAGGAGCTGCCTTGTTCAAGACAGTAGCTCCACCTAGTGTTAAAACTAAGTAATACAATACAGTCAAGTGCAAGTTTCATGTGGCGCATCATATTTTTAGTATTTGCTACGGGTCAATTAAAAATGGACCATGGGCCGCAGTTGTTCCGTGGGCCGTAGTTTGGACACCCCTTGACTAGATGGACATCAACCCTTTCTCTCCTTTGAATTATATAAACTGCTCATTATGTTGAGGGTTGCAGGTTACACATAGAGAGAGATAGCCATAGGTCAAACTCCAAAACCTTTTGCTGTGTGAGCCATTGTGCAACCTTTTCCTCTCATTTTCTAATAGGGCTGATAAAAGGAACACGGCAATAAGACTGTTGCCTTGGTGAAAAATTAAATACCGGTAGAAGAAAAAGGCAGAGAGAAGGTCATTACTACACTGCTTTCAGCAATGTTCATCTCCCCTGAGGTTAAACAGAGTTCCATGTCATTCTACTAACTTCTCTCCCATCTATGCTATTAGCAGGGAGGAGCCTAGTAGGACCATAACAGTGTCAATGTTTATCACCTCTTTTCTCTCCACATGTTGAAGTGGTGAAAGCACTGGGTAGGGAAGTTGAAAAATAACACCCTTTTTGATTACCAAAGCTGGGTGTCTACTTACAATCTGATACAAACCTCTGATCTACAATTTATTTTTCCGCAGTTGAAAAAGGAATGTTTTACTGGACAATTGAAATCCTCACCAGGTTTGTCCGTAGACACTGATGGCCTGCTTATGGAGCACCACCACGTCTCCCACATGGCAGGAGCACTTTGAGGCTGCCACACATTCTCCCCTCTCATTCAGGTATGTTCCCTCAGCACAGCCGCAGCCATCAAGCGTTGTAAATTCAACCTCACATGTTGCATCGGACTGACTAAGTGAGCGACAAGTGCGACCACAGCTTGTCATCTGATAGTCGTACACAAAAGTAGCGGGGCAGCCAGTTGTGTAATTTTCTGTTGAAAGACAATACTTTAACTTAGTATTGAATTAAAATACATGAATACTGAAGGAATTTATTGCGCAGTCTATGTTTAGGTGAAACCTACGGCAAGTGGTTTCCCTCCATCCAGTAAGTGAGACACCTGCAGCAGCACATGCATGGACATAGGCGGAGATGGCAGCACACATGCACGTCTCACTTTTTTCACAGGCACAGGTGTCATAAATGCACGACTGTGGAGAGAAGGAGCAGCAAGCTTGTTGAAATGTGCAGCTATTACAGAAGTGCATAGACACACATAATGTATGCGAAAATGCTTACAGCTTCATAGTCTTCTGGGTTTATTTCAGAATGACACTTGGAAAAAATCCCTGTTGTGTTTGACAGCAAGGAACACCAGTGTTTGGCATAATCCTCTGCAAAAAGGAACATGTTAGTTGGTATGTTTCTGAGAAGAAGGAGGCATAATATGGAAAAAAAAAAATGTAATTTTGACATTGACCTACCCCTGTCTGAACTCACAGCGCAGGGATCATGAACTGTTTGTGTCACATCTGGACAGCTTGCTGCGGTCTTCCATGTGTTGGCAAATGCTACAGCCGTTCCCTCAGTCAATCCGTTTGTGGTCTTGAAGTCGTCAGCTTCAACATCATTAAAATCTCCACAAAGACCTGCATAAAGATGATGATCATTTGATTGAATACACAGTTAAATATTCACTACAAATAGACACATTTTGCTCAGGGGAAACCCACCTTTGAGGTTTCCTTTATGGGAAACATCGGCTTTGATGAAAACCTGCATCACAGGTGTGAGCTGAATCTCAAGTTGAAGCCCGTGGATGGTATTGATGATAAGGTAAAATGTTGAAGGGCTGAACACTGTGACGTCATCTGTGGGGAAAACAAACATAATCACGTTCGATTAAATTGAAGAAACTCAATCAAATTTCATTATTTCTCATGAATACCAAAGAACCAACCGCTCACCCATGAAGATCGGCAGGTGAGAAATCCGTTTGTCATATCGAACCGACCCATCTGCTTTAACAACGATCATCTGCAGTCAGGAAAAATGGAAAAATTATGTTTTTTTAAAAACATCAGGAAACAGATTTAAACCCTTTCCAACGAATTGATATAAACATAATTCTATATGTACTTTAATTTATCAGGAGGGAACCGTAATATACTGAACCTTTACCTTGGATTTTGGTAGTAGCAGAGTGACTGCAGTCAAGCAAGTTGATTGATCTGATTTTCCACATTTGAGCAGGTCACCCAGGACAATGAAAGTCTTATTCAGTTCCTAAAGTCACAAAGATTAGAATGCACTTTATTACTGACTGATAAATAGTAGTGTGACATTGTTTGTGAGTTGGGCTAGTTTAAATGATGAATACACATCTTTTAAGTGTGTTCTAAAACAGTGCCAATGCCTACTCCTCCAATTGTAATGAGAAAATAGGCTGAACCATGTTCTACACATCGACACGTTGATTCCCTGATCCTGGCTAGGATGTTTATTTTATCTGTTCGTGACTCTTTGGGGACTTCCCGTTTCATCTGAATATTTCCTTGTGTCATCGTCTGTTGTCTTACTCCTGTCTTTGTTTAATTTTCCACCTGTTTGATTGATTAACCCGCCCTTACGTGCTTCACTTGTGTTTATCTGTCTCTATCTGCTCTGCTCCGTTTCCTTAACCCATCATCGCCCTGCCTTTCCTTTTGTTATTCTACCTGTTTCTTGTTAATTGATAGGTTGTTATTTAATCCTGTCTTTGTCGTGTTGAAGGTCAGGCTGTTCACGCAGCCTTTGGTTCTTGGCCTTGCTGTTAAAGGCCTCAGGATTTTTTTCCATGACTTCATTAATGGCTTGTAACAACACGAGGAAAACTGAATTACCCGAGCAATGCTCATACCGGCACCCGACTGTTGTTTTGAGACGGTCTTGAACTCTTCTGAGTCCGACCTTTCAGCTTGAGTAACTCACCTTTGAAAGAACATAAGTGCAATCTCCGTGGAAAGTGTATGTTTTATCATCATAGGTGGAGATGTGGGAGCCACCTATTACGGAGCAGACACCTGGACAGCCCATGTCGTTGCATCCCCACTGACCCTGCTTACAGATGCTGTCAAGACAGTTTAATCAGTTCAAGAAAAACAACTGCGTCAAATACACATTGTGTGACATTGAAGTGATGATTGCGAAGTAATTACCAATTGTGGCATGCCTGTGTGTACGATTCCCCTGGTTTGTATGCTTTCCCATTGTGTGAACAGGAGCACTGGTCAATAGGAACACACCCACTTTGAGTAATGTCATCAAAAACAGTCCCTTCGGAGTCAAATAAGGAAGTCATTAGTCATTGTGTCATTTGTGAAAACGATTTTGCATGCAGATGAACAGATGACCATCTTGATCAACATCATGTAATAAAATATATGTAGAATGTCAGAAGTAATTCAAAACTGTTTAACCTTCAGTCTAGATTTCTTCAGTATTCACTGTTCATTTTGTGCTGCATGAGCCTACAGTGTTACATGTGCACCTAACAGATAGCAGCCAGATCTACGTCCAATATAACCTCACAACTGTACATCTCTCCATATCCCTATGAAGTGATTTATTCAGGTATTTGTAGGCAACCTAATCCCAAAACCAGCCTGCTGCTAATGTTAAAATACTTCAGTGTCTCACTGACTGAATTACTGAATCTGCTCAACGGCAAAGACATGACATAGAATGAGTATAAACTTATTAAAAATCTGCTAATTGGACATATTCAACTTGACTAATTAAGTGCAGCTGCAAAAAAAGTGCTGGTTTCAAAATCAGAAACTTACCAGATGGACAGAAGCATCCATCAACGCAGTGATCCTCACAGATTTGGCTCCTCTTGGGGTAGCTGCAGGTGTCAGTGCAGGGACTACCGCACTCCCTGAACTCCATGTTAAATGGGCATGTTTTTTCTGTTCAACACAAAATAGGAATATAATGATTCATAACATATATAATGGTAAATAACTATAAAGAAAGTTTCTTATTCCCTGTTCTTACCACAGAGCTGTGCGGTCTTCCATTGCTGTGGTTTCCCGCCTGCATGAGCACATTGGCGGGAGTACTCGGATATGGTTGAACACAAGCATGAAGTACTGCTGCTGTTGCAGAAGCACAGGTCCTTCACACAGGCTGTGATGAAGGAGTCCGTGTCCATTAGGTCTTTACAGCTGAGGAACGCAGGTCCTGTCAGGAGGTTTTCACAGGTGTCTCTCTGTAGGTAAAAGTAAATCGTGTTTTTAAGCTGTGCCAAATCTTTTGCAAGTAATTATCTGAAGTCAATTCCCATATAAATACCTGATTTTTACAGGTTTGTGAGGCTGAAGAGGAGTGTTCTTCACAGTTTTCATTCGGACCGTCGGCTTTCCAGGTCTCCCCAAACTCTTCAGTGGTTACAGAATCCCCTGTTTCTAAATGAAAAATACATTCCAGTATATGTAAAAACATTTACATTGCATACGTCTTTATTAAGCTTTAGGATTCTGCCGCATATTTACCCGTTTCGATAAACTCATCAAAAACTCCATTGAAGTCACCACACAGGCCACATGTTTGATTTTTGAATTTTTCATCCAGCTCAATCTGAAAATGAGATTTAAATAAAGAGTGGACAACAAAAATGAAGGTCTTAATCTTAGTAAACAACATGTCGTTATTTTGTCTCACACCATTTGATGAAGTGAAATAAGGCTGGCTTGTTTTTTTGTGTCCAACCATATCAAATGACAGTCAACAAGAACACAATCTGCTGATGAAGACTCCAAAATCTCAAGAAAGAGTGACTAAGAGGACCATTAAATGAGTTTTTTACTCTTACTAGAGCCAGTGGTTATAGATTGTTCCTTGTGTTCCTTATTAATATTGTTCATGGCTCAGGAGGTGCAGAGGCTGTCTAGTGATCTGACGGCTACTGGTTGAAGCTCTGGCTCTTCCAGAGACTGTTCTTAAGCAAGACACTGAACCCCTGATCGGGGGGCTGATTGGCGCCTGGCATTGCAACCCCCGCCATCAGTGTGTGGATGAAAGATCATGGTAAACCTCTTTGAGTGTTGTTATGTAGTAAGGCGCTATATGAAGCATCCAATTGACAATGTGTCACCATCCGTAGTACTACTGGCTTTGGTGGTGTTCTCATAATCACAATATACCTGTAGCATTATTGGCATTGACAAAACAAATGTCTGGTTTAAAACAATGAACCCTCAAACGTCTTACTTTTGGACTTATTAGAAAACAATCAGGTCATATATATGATCACATACCCAGAGGGAGTCTTCTTCATTCCACATGACGATCAAACCCATGCTTGCCTCGATTTTAACATACGAGACAGATCTTTCAATTGAAATTCCATCATGGCTGAATGGTATGGTGACACTAGGGGGTGAGAGAGATAATCACAATGAAGTTATAAGTCACTGTAACCAATATATCAGTGCTATTGAAAAATCTCATTTGACCAAGCTACAGACTCACGGCTCGTGATTGATTGTGTTGGAAGAGCTGGACAGTTCCACCAGATTGCCTTCCAGTTTCATAGTGACCGTTTTAATGCTGACGACCCCATCTATCTCCTGTCGTTGGAGTTGGATGTTGAAATCCGCATAGTCATCCTTACAGTTGGATGCAAGGATATAGTTGCACGTGAAGGGAAGCTGGAAGATATCTCCATCGAAGGTCTTGAAGTGGTAGTTTCCCCATGTACTGCAGAACTGCTCGCTGTGAGAGATCCTGACTTCTAATTTGAGGAGAAAATCGCATTCATTATAATGTGCTTCAACTTATAAATCCGTTCCTTGTTTATCTTTTAATCCTTGAGGAAACAAATCACCTGTAATCACTGGTGCTTTGGTCGCCGTCTGAGCCATGCCTTAGGAGAAAAAAGACAAAAACATGTCTTACTTACATTCACTCCAAGATCAAAAACAATTTGCTATGGAGAGGCAACCAAAAAGGATATAAGAGTGTTAACATGTCAATGTATTCAAGATTGGACCCTTGTTTCATACTGTCAAACATTGACATTGGTTTTTTAGCATTCACCAGTACGAGCAAAATGTCTTTCCAGACAACAGCCCTTCTCAGACATAACAGCACAAATAAGGTCGATAAGGTTCGATATATTCAGCTGCCTTTGTGTCCCACTCTGCGTACATACCAGTGGTTGCTGCATAGAGTCCAAAGCAGAGGCTGAGCCATGGTGTCGTCCATTGAAGCGCCATCCTGGCTGTTCTCATAATGCTTGACGAGTACCTGTCCAAAGACGGATAGCTGCGCCAACTCCTGATGCCATGTAATATAGTCCATTGGGTGTTTGCAATTAAGGAGGAGTAAACGAGACCTTTTGGGTGTCAGCCCTTGTGGTTTTTTGTCTCCATTATATCACACCTATGATGAGGTTGCTTATAACAACACTTCATGGCTATCTCTCTGTCGTGACGTATCTTATCAATCCGGCTCATCATCTTTGGTTAACACGATCATGCATCCGTAAGTAAGATAAATATCTTATGTTGCTTCACACACTGTTATTCCTTTTCCTTGTTTAATCTTTTACGAGAAGATGACTATGTGTTTACAAGAACTGTATGCTTTTCTCAGTGAAGCAGATCATTTTAAGCTGTGGGTTGTGCCTTCATACCCACCAAGGATATCAGCACAAGGAAGTTTGTCCTGTGTGTAAAAATCTAAGACTGATCCACATTTGATGCAGCACAGTAAATATTCGCTCTAAATGATCTTCTCACTGATCAGCTACTTTGCTGCCTTATTCAACCATGCTATAAAAATAATGGACAAAACACAGATAAGTGAGATGGACATACCAATTAGTAAGGCAGTTCCCATTTAGATACCAAAACACAGAACACAAACAAAGAATACGACAAGAGGATACAGAAAGATCACAAGACGTTTTCATTTTTCATGTGTCATTCACTCATGTTTTACCAATATTCTGAAAAAATGGGAAATGCCTCATCATACTAAAGTAGGTTAATGCTGGCTATTTCACTGGAAAATACAGAGGCATATTTGTGTAATTTGTTTTGTTTGAGTTACGTTAAATGTTTCATTTTCCACAACAAGTATATATTAATTTTGGTTTTGCTTTAAGGTTGAAACCTGAGCTCCTTCCGACACATACCTTTGTTTAAACAGTCTGAGTGACAGTCACTCCAGTTTGATTAAGGAATGATTACAAGTACAGGAAGTTAAATAGCATTGAGTCATTATGGATTCCAACATTTTAAACAGCCATGCCTCCAATCAAAACTGTGTCTGGGTTATCTGGCAGAACGACCGACTACCAGAGTCAACACAATGCTTGCTGTCACGGAGGAATTGAGCTTCCTCATCACGTAGCTGTCAACCTGTGGGAGTGGTCCGGAGCAGTGTTTGCCCATGGAGGAGCCAGTTGATGGCTTTACACTCTGAATTCAGAGAAGTAGACTTGTCGTCTTTAGGCGAGAATCACATTTTGAATCCAAAGCAGGTCATTTGTGTGATTCTTATTGTATATATATATATATAAAAAAAAAAAAAAACAACAGAAAATAGCTCCTGGCTTCTTTTTTCAAATTCAGATTCAGACAACTTTATCAATCCCAAGAAAGTCAGTTAGTTTGCAGCTTACCCAGGCCATAGCTAGAACTCCTAACAGCTGAGCCTGGAACTGTTACTTAGCCTGATACGTTTGAGTTATTGGGTTTAAGCGAATGCTCGCCATCGCAATACAGTTGTAACGTAAATTGTTAAAATATTATTCTTGAGGATATTTGAAGACATATGACTAGACGGGCTTTGAATGTCCCCTTGATGCCTCACTGCCGTGTTAGACACCCTCCCCATACAGCATTTTACCCCTTTTGGATGCACCCCGTATTCATATTCGTCATTTATATTCTCCTCTAATACCGACCAATAAGGACAGTCTCTCTCTACCAAACTATATTGTACTTGCAAGGTGTTCTGTTTCCCATTTGATTCGGCAGTTCTCGTGCATGTAGTGTTTAGTTTAACGGGTCAAATTGTGTCGCTTTCATCGCTTTGGTTGCAGTAGGAATGAAAAAAATCAGTTTCCGTGAAAAATAAAATGACAGGGGACTGTTGGTATCAGCTATTTGATTCAGGCCTCACAATCACTGTTTCACTCACTGGCTGACGGTTGAAGTCCAATTACATTCAAGCAGGTGGACAAATGGATCATTATAACATATCACCTCTTATAATCACTCCTCTGATAGCTCATGCCAACAACCCAACAACAACCATATCTCCCGTTCTCCCTGCGCCACCTTAACCTGCTCTATATCTGCTTAATGTTTTGGTATTAATAATTCAACAGATTTCATTTAGGTTTATGAAGGGTTTTATACCTCTGCCAGCTTTTTCTGCTGAATCTGTATATGGAAAGTGAAGTAAATTACAGTATGTGTCTTTTGGGCACGTGTACACTTCTATTAGATATATTTGTTATTTGTTGGAACTAATAACTGCTGTTATAATAACAAGTATGCAAGTATGTAATTACACATGACACAATATTAAAATTATAAAGAACAAAAGTACAACAGAAGGCATGAGTCATGAGTTACTGTTGCTTTTATTTGATCAACTGATAAATATTTCATCTACCATGGCAATTGCTATGGAAGATTTTGATGATTGTTAAGAGGGTTTTGGAGGATGTTTGTCATTCATCATCCATAAATATGATTCAATTACACTAGCGTGAAGCTTCGCCTCTTGCGAGCCGGAGGACCTGCAGATCTTGTACAGTCTTTGTGGCTACAGCTACATTCCTCCACGTGGATGTACGTGTAAGGAACCACATCTCCATTCATGCAGTGAAGGTCGACAGTGCGATTGCTGTAGCGCAGCTCCTTACAGCAGGAGCAAGAATGCTGCAGACCAGATGCCAGTTCAGAGTATCTAAATAAAGCAGAGGCAGAACAGACAATTAATAAAATATACATTTTAAAAATGTACAAATTGAATAGGTATGTTTTAGATATTTCCTTTTTTGTCCGCAGTCATGTGAAATGTTGGTAATAAAATGCCTACTTTGTGAAAGTGTTGCAGGATCCTTCACAATATGGCATATCGACCTCCTGGTTAGATTCACAGCTCTGGTGCTTAACAAGGACTTTCTCGGAAACTAACTTGCAGGCCTTCTCTCTCTCCACACCTTATCAGAAGACATGCATAAGTGGCTTGTTTTTCATTTGATTAACATTCATTAAAAAAAAAAAAAAAAAATGACACAAATACTCACAGATTTTGCAACAGCCATTTGCAGCAGTTTGAATCGTGTCCTAGGGAGACAAGTGTACCACATCAATACTGTGTTTCAAAGTAAATTCAGTAAGTTCTAACAGACAATCAATCCAGATTTGTGGAAAGTGAAACTTACAGGTTGGCAGTTGCTTTCCTGGAATGTTGGGCAGACGATGTGTGAACTGATGGTCATTAAAGTCTCACCACTTTTAACACAGGTGTAATGTTCACACTTATTTTCAGGCAGTGTCCAGGTTTCTCCTTGCTGAGGAATCAGGAGCACAGACATATGTCAAAATATTGATTCTCTAAAGCAATTAGCATTTAAAAAAATCCTAAAATATATGTCTGTAATGAGGGTCCATGGACTCGGGCGGCAAGGTTTCAAGCACATCAAACTTACAGCCCCGGAGTTTGAAAAGTTTGCTAATATTGTCGAACAAATATCAGCAGCAGGATCGGACATGGCTTTTATTAACAGACTAAACTCAATTGAGGGAGCATGTGGGTATGTATGAGAAATGATCTGGGAGTAATGATCAAAATTGTTTTAACTTATTATTGCGCCCCTGCCCGAAACCCATATCACAGGTAAATTACATATGTGCATATTTCTGTGAGTTTTTGAGCATGTTCAGCACCTCTGAATGAGTTTCATTTTACAGGAGAATAACTCCATCAGGTTCAATATGGTCTTTGCAGCAGTCGGTGATCAGGCCTGTAATATGTCAAGTCAAGAACAGTAGAGTCATGAAACTTACCTTCAGGAGATGCGTGGTACCACTAACGTTTAAGACACAGTGTGTCTGTATGCACTCCCCACAGCATTCATAACCCTCATCCGTGTATTCATATCCCTGAAACAAAAAGGGAGGAATACGTTTTCAAGCTCAATTCCACAAGTTAACACCCTTGTATGTGTTGTGTACTTGAGTATGTGGATATAATTTCTCTTACCGGGTCACAATTTTCCCCACATGGCGGAAACCCACAAGAAATTTCGAATAGACCAGAATGGGTGTCCACCTTGTTGGTACAGGTGCAATCCTGACATGCAATCCCAGGCACGGAATCACCAGACTAATGAAATGAAGTGGAACAGTGTTCATCCTTTTTTTTTTTTTGACCTCAAGTGACCTCAAGTGTTGCAGAAATAGGAAAATGACAAATGTATTGTATTCATACATTCTGAGATAAATGTGTTTAACAAATGGTTTACCTGGTATTCAATGTTTTTGTGGACACAGACCCTTTTAGGCTCTAGAATGAAGTAAGACACAGTCCGAGACAATGGATGTCACGTTAAAGTGTGGATGAAATGAAGTCATTAGATGTTTTATGAATTCAAACTATGAACTCAAGCGCTCACCACATGTATGTTCTGGACAGCATTTTCCATCTGGCACACTGACAACTGGTACATATCCAACTGGACACTTCATGCTGTTGGCCGGACAATTGTTGATGTTACATTCTGTTGAGGTAATAACATCAAAATAATAAACAACAAATAATTCATCATTGAATTAAATAACAATCATTATTAACGTATATCATTTCGACTAGAAAAGACAAAAGTGCATTGATGCTACAAATCTTACGGCAAACATAGGTGGAACAGCAAGGGTCTTCTGGATCTGTTTGGTTGGCAAGGACGAACCCTGGACCGCTGCAGTTGGCTACAGGTGGTATTGGGCACACTTTGGGCTTGCAAATCACAGTCTTGGTGGACTCGTCACAGATGCAGCTTTGACATTTGTACTCAAACCTTTCATTAAACTGAAAGAATGAACCACATTAGTGACTTAATTGGAGCAAGTAAACCACACAGGTTTGAGTACAAAACTTGACTCACCTCGCGAGGAATTCCCTCAGGATCAAGACATCCTGTTGAAAAATTAGCATTATCATAAGTCTTATTGATGAGTGACCTGATATGATATAATCAGCTCAATAACGTGATAGACTACACTCACCACACTTGGCAACACAGATGTCAGACTCTTTGTTAAAGAGTTTCATTCCATCAGGACAAAAGCAGCCCTCAGTTGTGTAGGAAATGCTTGGATCACTGGGACTGCAGTATTCAATCATTGAGAGAGACAAAAATTATTGAATAGATAACGTGAAATGGTTGTAGATCTTAGTTGATTTAACACACTGTCGAGTATTGTACTTGTAGCCACTTTGTTGCAAAAGGATTTATTGTCATAATTCATTATTTCAGTTAACTCTGATATTCACGTTGAACTGTAGAATTAATACTTATTTGTTGTTGCAACTTACATGTCTTCACAGGTTGGCTGTTCTGCAGGACCACATGGCTTGTAAACTTTGTGTGATGGGCAATGGCTGGCTGTAAGGGGAGAAAATAATTAGATATAACATGCTCATGTTGAAATACATCACAGATTGTATAATGAATTTATACAAGAGACAAGACAAATTATCTCATTTCCCCCTGGTGGCTGGTCTTAGTGAAGTTATGTTATCGGATGGCTGTTAAGTAAATGTCAAAGAACAGGTCAAATCAAATTTTTCTCAATTAAATTTTTTTTAGTTCACAATATGGTGATATAATGGAAAGTGATGTCTTCGTATAGAATAACGTTGCTCACAGAAACATTTGGATTTCTGTTAGCGAGTGGTACATAAGAAAGTCAAGAAATAGAAATAGAAAATAGTTGTTCTGCAGTAAAACAACCACTCGCGATTGGGTCAGGCGGGACCTCGATGCTGCAGCTCCATTCCCCGATCAGACACTTGTTCATAATTATGTCACAGATTAGTATTGCAATGCCCGTATCAGGGCTGTTTTGACTTGATTTTTGTAACATTGGAGGAAGTGGAGTCCCGTTGTCCAGATATAATATATATACCTGGTCTTCATACTGTGTACAATAAAATGTAGAACAGACTATCGAATGTGTGTTAAATTCAGGAAAAATATGTCTTTTATGATTCCATTGACTCCAGCTGTGACAGTAATATACTGAAGGGGGGCTTACAACACTGCGTGGTGTGGTTCCTCCAGTGCAGACAAATGCCAAACTGCGCACAGGCAGCAGCATAAGTCTGCAAACTTGTGCACTCCACAACTGGGTTGGACACATGACAGCTGTCAAAAACACAGCCTTGATAGAAATTGTCAGGATTGACAAGGTGATGGCACTCTGCAAAGAGACTGTAGAAGCAAAACACAAGATAAAAACTGAATGGGACAAAAGACAACGCTGATCATGTTTCGACAATAAAATATCTTTCAACGCAAAATTGATAATAACTACTACAATGTATTAACTAATGTTGACCTGCTCTTAATGAGATCACAGATAGAGTCTGGGTTGCATGGAGCAAGGGTTGGTGGGGGTTGAGGTATGTTGGTGGGGACGACAGATGGTGTCTGGCAGTTCGGTTGGTAAATGTCCTTAGCAGGCCAATAGTCCGCCATCACAGCACAATTTGGAACCAGCTGGCCGTTAGGCAACATACAGTCATCACCTTGGTTGTTTGTACATGTACCTGGCAATAAAGTCACAAAAAGTTAATATTTCTGTCTTGCCTCAAATAAATGATTTCCGAATGTTACTACTGGAGAGAAAGACGGTCTTACCACAATGGCCTTGTGTGTTTTTGCCAAATAATCGATAGGGCAGACTGACACGGAAGCCAGTTATTCCAAAGGAAACTATCACTTGCAGATACGGGATCTCCAAAACCAAGTTAAGGCCAGAATTTAAGACCTTAACACCTTGTTGGGAATATGGAAACTTCAAACTTACTCCATCTTTGAAAGCCTAAAAGAGAAAAATATGACATTAAAAGTATAAGCATAAAGGCATCTCAGTAGGTCTGGTGAGATTTACGAAACATGAAATATGACTTATGCAGCCACTACACAAATTTGGCTTCTTAAATCTAGTGTTCTCCAATAGAA
This sequence comes from Macroramphosus scolopax, assembly GCA_901007825.1. Taxonomy (NCBI): domain Eukaryota; kingdom Metazoa; phylum Chordata; class Actinopteri; order Syngnathiformes; family Centriscidae; genus Macroramphosus; species Macroramphosus scolopax. Next base: position 1,115 of record CAAKHC010002203.1, on the reverse strand, counting down.
CAATAACGTATGGAAAGGGATGTAACACGCTAATATACTGAAATCGATGTAACAACAGAAAAGGAAGCAAAATGTAAGCACAAGTCCTAACCCTGTAGAGATCCTTCCTTTGAAGTCGTCAGACACTGATATTAACAATCTGTGCTTGAAAACAAGCACATGTAGTAGATCGACTTGAAACATTGACAAATGCCCCGCAGTTGCCAGTGGCTACAGCATTTAGTATTGGACTGTTTCCAATCATCCTCTAAATCATTTCAACTCAAACACATGGTAAGATTGTGAACCCAGGTTGAAATGAAATCATTCTTTAAGAGAATTTGCACAGAACACGAAAGTGTCAATGAGGACAGTTTCCTCTCGGAAACAAGAGAAAACTCTGGCAGGAAGACATCTGATGCCACAATGACACAAAAATGTGCAAGACATGTTTCTGAGGGATCACGTGGCAACAGCTTTAAGCAACTCAAGTGTGCCCATGTCAGCCAGTATTATTTTCAACTGCGAAGAATCTTGGAGCTGCAGGTTTTATAGGTTGAGTGGCAACAATAAAAGTGTGATTAATGACAAAATAGGAAGAAGAGGTGTGTCTGGACCACAAAGATACAATAATACATTTAAGTAAGATTCAAATACAGACTGTGGGGTGTTGTAACACTAGAGTATGTTGTTTTACCTCCAGGTCTACTGCTCCAATAAGGTTATGATTCTTGAGTGTGATAACTTGTGATCCATATGCTATAGTTATTGATCGAGGACAGGAAACATCTTCAGTGGGGTCACAATAGACATTGTCAATATAAATCTTAAAGTTATATTTTGGTAAGATCTCTTCCATCAGGACATAAGTACAGTTTCCTTGATAACTGTAATATAATCCATCAAATGTGATGTAGTGAGGATCTCCCCAGCCTTCACATACGCCTGAAAAGACACAAAAAAAATGTAAAATAAGTACAGATATTTGTGAAAGAGAAGAAATACAATAATAATAATATATTTCTTATAACCACAGAATGACTTACAGTCACAAACGTAATGTTGGCAGCAGTAGTGCTCATCATACACAAGAACTGGCTTATTCCCATTGCTACAAGTGATGTTTTTTAGTGGTG
>CAAKHC010002197.1:0-15044 GCA_901007825.1 Macroramphosus scolopax | reverse complement strand
GTGTCAGACTTCAATCATCAGCTCAATACCTAAGTGTGAAAACCTGCAAAGAAGGTTTGTGCACCTCTGTATTGTTGTATCTGCCAGGCTCTTTGCACGGGTTCCAGCTCTCCTGCTGGGGGTCAGGAATGATTTCTAGGTAGCCAGAGATGGAAGAACGAGTGAAGTTGTAACCATAAAGACCATCTTCTGGAAACACCAGGATCTGGGCACCCTTGGAAAAACAAAACATAATTTACAGAGCCATAATAAACTAGAATAATTTGTCCTGTAATATTCACCTAATAAAAAATACATCATCCTTTAAATAAAGAAGCAGAAGCTTCAATTGGAATGCAGATTTTAGGCTGAATAGTAGAGGTAGAACTACGCTAGTGTTCAATAACTGTGTTCTGCTTCTAATTGAGTATTCAATTAGTGAGCTGTCATTCAGGTAAGTTTAAATAATCCGTACTTCATAGCAAGTGACTGTACTTGAGGGGTCAAAGGGCAAACACAGATATGAGGTTAATTTTTAACAATGACATATTTGAACTGTCAGCAAAAATGAGGTTAGAAAAAAAAGTATATTTTTTGTAAATTATGAACCTGTTGCACAGCAGGATGAGTTCTGTAATTCTTAATAAATAATCAACATTGTTATTTAGACTGACACATCCAGAAACCTTCCATCTCTCGGGTCCATACCTGCCGGGCAGCCAGGGCAGCCTGCTCCTCGTACACATCCAGGTTCCTCTGCATGTGTTGGAGGGCAGCCGCCCGGGATATGGGGACATGAGGCTCCGGGTTCAGGATCGGGTGATGCTCGTACACTGCGGCAATATATGAGGAGTCTGTTTGACTCAAGGCCGGCGTAAAAAACAAAGAGACATAAAGAGCAACGAACAAAAGCATGATGTCTAACCCGGTATGCAGAAGTGTTGTCTTGGCTGTCACCACGTAGCAGCGGAGGGGTCAGGGGTCTCTTTTGCACCAGAGAGATACCAAAGCTCAGTTTTATGATTTCCGTGTTAAGAGGTGTCTGTTGTTTAAGTAGCTACTGTATTTGTTCCTGGTTTGCAAGTAGCTTCATTCATTACACTTTTACATACTTGTTCATTTGAAAAACTCACTGGATCAAAGATAACAGCTTATGGTGCTACCTTACAAGATATAAATATACCTTTTATTTTGAAATTACTAAACCGGAAAGACTACACACCTGACCCGGAAGTATAATAGTAAATGTGACCTTTCATTACAACAAACGTGAGGGAGAGTTCGAATGAAATACAGCAGTGACATGTCATGACAGTTTAAAAATGTATTTCCTATGTTTGTTTTGCCGCTAGTTTAATGTTTCGATAAGCTATTTAACAAGGACGTGTACTAGCATTAGCTCACACCGGTAGCACGATGGCAGCACCAGAAGCATCTACAGGAGGAGAAAATGCTCCTGTGTCAAAGACCAGTCAAATGATGAAGAACTGCTGGAGCTGTCGGATCGTCTCCGGCGGTGGTCTGATCGCTGCCGGGGCTTATGTGTTCCAGGCTGCTCGGAAAGTAATGCGCCTCGGCGGCCCGACATCCGTGGGGACAGTCGCTCAGATTACATTTGCCGCAAGTGAGTTAACCCACAACTCTGGCTTTCGTTAAATTTGCTAAGTTTTAAAATAACAATGCAAACATGTGTTTATCATTCAGGTTTGGCTGCATGGGGGATTGTTATCGTCGCTGACCCGGTGGGAAAAGCGCAGAGGAAGACATGAAGACGAGTAAAGCGACATAATAAATGCGTGCAACAGCTGAGACATGGACTGCAAGGTGTTATTGATGGTGCAGCAAGGACAACAAGCCGAGGAAGCTTATTGGAAGGGAAATGATCGGCTTTGAGGGTGTAATTTAAGCATGAGGTTCGAAGTGTGGTAGCATTTCATTGATAATATTGGAAGCTGATCGGGATAAACTGATTTTTAAATAACTATCAGTCCAGAATTTCACAATCAATCTGACTGATAGCCAATGCAGATATACTATATTATCGTTTTCTTTTTGATTTTGTAATGAGTTCAATCCTTTGTGTCAGGGAAATAAATAAATCTACATTATGAAAACAAATTGACATGTTTGTTTTTCAGCCCTTCATTAAACTTTGAGCACAAATGCAATCATATATATTTATGAAACCTTGAACATACCCGCTCAATGACGCAATGCTGATTCCAACATGCGGCCAATATTGTTTCATCTCTAGAGTATGAAGTAAAGGTGTGAGTTTAAGATGACATCATGCAGGTTGAACTCTGTTATCAATGAATACTGAATTGTGGACAGCCATGTTTACTTGTATCTGTGCTGCTACTGACAGAGAAAACAGGAGTAATTGTGTCTGTCCACACACAACTTTGCCCCATCAGTATTGTTTTCATTGCCATGCACTCACACTTACAGTTCCCATCCAGAGGAGACAAGTCTTCACAACTGCTGCAGAAAACACACTGAAGACGAGATACACACTGTGGGTCAGTTAGTCTGAGTTACCTTTTATTAGTGTTCTACTGATCTGAGCACAGCTGCTCTCAAGGAAGAGTTTGATAAGCATGATGCAAAAAAACACCCTAAAGTCATTTTCAGTCGCATAAAATGATCATGACATTCTGATTGTTTTTTTAGGTTAAAGAAAAATATGAAAATAGAGTTAACAGTACATTTAGGCACACTATTAACACATACTGTACACAGATATGCACAATTCTTATCATCGACTCATATATACTGGGGTTAAAAAAAAGACAAGCCTTCCTGTATGTAGAGGTGTGCAGAAAGTTAAAGGTGACGTCTCCTCCTACACCACGGGGACAAAATATTCACCGCCCTGTATGAGAAGCCCCAGTTGATGCCCTCAGCCTGTCAGAGCCCACCAAGGCCGCTCAGTGCAAGCAAATCACAGCAGTCGAGGGAGCTCCATCCAACGACTGCAGCGGCTCTCCCAAGGGTGCTACAGTAAGTGCTCAATAGCAGTGATTCTATCGGTCACAGGACCTCCTCCCTCCCAGCTGTCAGTTCATGTTGGTAATGTCCGTTCACACTAAATAGAACAGGCTTGAATGCATAAAACACCACTTATGAGTTAAAAAGAAGCTATAGCCCAATGAGCTAATCATTGAACGGCCACACGCTTTATTCCCCTAACTTTGTTTGGTTGAGGGATACAACCACCCCCTTCCAAAAAAAAAAAAGAAAAAACCTCAGACTTATAAAACAAGTCTGTAAAATAAACATATTACTTTTACAACAACGGAATGTTAAGTTGTTGGGATAAGAAGACATTGATGGGGAAACTTTTCAAATTTGTACTATTAAAAACAATTTGAATTATTTTCTTTCAGTATACAACAATTCAAAATGGACATGCATTAAAGAAAAGAAATATTGCACAAAATTTAAGACCTTTTCTCTGAATAAAAGTGATTAGGGATATATGTCCATATCTCTATTTTGATTCTTGTAAAGTTCAGTCACATGATGGAGAGCTATTACTAGCGTGCATCTCTTGGTCAGTATATACTGTATATAGTTTTAAGGCTGGCTCACTCGCTCACACTGGCACAGTTTTCTGACTGAAGGGGGTTGCATCCTCGTTAGACAGACAGACAGACACACACACACACACTCCCAATCACACACAATTCTACACAAGCCAAACACAGAAGAGACCAGAGAATACATTCTTTGAAGCATACTTGATAGTGTGCTTGCACAGCCAGTGCTGAGCCTCCCGCAGGGACCGACTGCAACACACTTCAGCGGGTCCTCACAGCTTCCCCTTGTGTATCAATAAAAAGGTCAACATTGCACTCTTTTCTTCACATGATGGAACATCAAGCCAGTACACACATTTATGAACAGCATGAGCTTTGGTCGTCACAGGGTTAGTAGCATTAAAGGGGGATAGTGTTTGAGGATTGTGAGCGATGCAGATTAACACTTTGGAAGGAAAAAGAAAGTGTCATCAGGTCTCAAGAGACGCACTGAGGCTGGAAAGAGACCTGAGGATAAAAATGAAAACCCATTCTTTCAACCCATATTTGTTCAGTCACATTTTAAAAACAGCGCCTCTTAAACCAGTGCTATTGACATATTTGGTTGCTATGCAAACAAAAATATCATTTTCATGTGTACAAGTGTGCAGCGTTTACAGATAAAATGTCCACAGCATGAGGGTAGGTCTGACTACAGCTGAGTGGCCGGTTCACCAAGATGACAGACTGCGCTGTCCGAAAGACAGAAGCGGGAAAGTAAGGCAAGGTGTGGGTCTATGCTATCTATTCCTGCAGTTTAAAAACAGTACAGTATTCGTGGTCTGCTTTCCTGTCGATGATAAAGCAGCACTGACTGGCCCAGCTAAAGCCAAATAAAACTAAAAAAAATCAAAATAGGTGGGGGGAAATAAAGTAGAGCAAAAGAAAGACTGTTATGATCAGTCGGTGCAAATTACATGAGTTGTGTCTACTTGTGTGTGTGTGTGTGTGTCAGAGGGAGCAGAGTGTGTGTTTTTCAACCTTCAGTTCTACCTTGACAGAAATCATCAGCTGGATTATTGGAGTGTGTGAAGGAAGCAGTACGGCAGAAATCATACCTCCATGTTCACATTACGCCTCCCCACTCTCACTTTTAGCTCTCAAGTCTTTGTGTGTGTCTCTACTCGGCCGGTGTCCTGATGCCTCGGTTCTCTCCTGTCACCTCTTGAGAGATGAAGATTTCAGTTTCTGGCTGTATCTGTGTATGCGTGGCGAGCGGGAGTGCAGCTTGATAAAGAGCTCAGGGAATTTGTACTGAGGGAACATGGTCTCCAGGAAGCCCTCCAGGAAAACGTAGACGAGTCGGCGGTTCATTGGCTGGTACTGAAACATGTCGAAGATGCGCAGGATTCCTTTCCGCGTGGTGTCCACCCCGATGATGTGCTTCATCTCATCTGAAGCAAAGAATATACAGAAGGCGTCAGCAGAGTGGAGAAACAGAAGTCACGGCAGTACAGTACCTGGATCCCTCAACTGCCTCTATGGTGTAACATAAGAGTGAGACAGGAACCAATTAGCTATGTGAAATGTATCAAAGGGGGTTAACTGTCAAACAGACTACAAAGCTTTTCCACTACTGGCCACTAGGGGGAGCAAAGACCATTCGAACAGGGGGTTATTTATGTTTTGTCTGAGGTGTTTGCAGAGAAATATTTTTGGCCTTATAGAGGAGAACCAAGTGGTTGGTTGTGTGTGTTATTACCTGGCATGATGCCCAGTAGGCTGGTCTTAGCAGCGACTCGTGTCTTCATGCGGATGTTCTTGTCCCGACGTGGAGGCGTCTCAGCCAGAATACCGTTGGGCCAGTAGGAGTCCCTGTAAAGGGGCGGAGCCAGTGAGGGTTACTCAAAAATCCTCTGACTTTTCTGAATGATTTGCGTGAAGAGGAGAGAGGTTACCTGAACTTCTTCACATAATCTGCCACCTGTTCTGGTGATGTCAAGTAGTCCACATGATCTACAATTTTCCTGGAGACACAGAGGGAAGATGTATACCACATATATGACACACTGGTAGAGTTTGGGATACATTTTTTGGTGTTTGGATGAACAGTAATTTATAACTAAACTATCTACCTGTTGATGGTGTCGCCATACGTGGCCCTGATGAGCTGCTGCAGCAAGTTCTTAATGTTCCTTCGCAGCCACTGATTTTTCTCCTTTAGGTCAAACACCTCGTCCATCAGCAGCAACATTACCCGCAGTGGGATGTTATCGTCAACCTGGACACACAAAAACCCACGTGAAAGACTATTTTACCCAAAAAAATCAAAAGGGAAATGATACAAAGAGAAAGTAACGCCCAGCACCCAAACTCACATTGTCATCCAGCTGGGCGGAGACTCGACAGTGTTCAGGGTCGATGTCAGACTTTGGGAGGAGTGGAGGCACCTGGGAAAGCAGGGGAGAACACTGGACACTCAGAGGGCGAATGAACTAGGTTGATTGAAATTTGACCTACTCTTTAACTACTCGGTTGACGCCCTACTCAAGGGTGAAGCAGCAGGCTCGTGTCCCACAATTACAACTGTCGTGACCGAAGTGACAGTTCATGCACAAAACGGTTCTGGAATGATTCGATCAACTGTGGGTGTGGGGTAATGATTGCTTGTGAGAGCAGAGACAGCACGCAGGGCAGTGGAACCCGCTATGTCTGATGATGGTGACAACAGGGAGGGGAGGAGTAAATCACCACCTGGAAATGTGCAAGGTGACAGATGCTGTACGGCTTCTATAAGACATTTATCCCCAATAAAATGTAATGGATTTTTGATTTTCCTAAACAGTTGCATGATGGTAAATTGAAAAAGTAAAGGATGAATTGGCTATATCAAATAAGGCTTTTGATGCTGGTACCTTGAATATGGACTGTTTGATGTCCTGGCCCAGTCGTTCTGACATGCGGCCCATGTTGTCAGAGACTTTGTTCACGCCTTCAGCCAGACTGTCTGGCAGGCCCTTCACGGCATTGGACACGTTCCTCATGGAGCTCCGCAGAGGATTCACAAATGTGTCTATCTGTGAAAAAAGCAGAACTATGAGCACTGTACTTTGTAGTTGTCTGGTAGTAAATAAATGACAGTGAAATATAACTGTCATATATTTAAAAAACATAAAGTTACCTTGCGTGCAAAGTCCCCTTTGCCCTTGCTGTAGATTTTGTTCTCCAGGAAGTCGTAGACGTAAGGAATCAAAGTTGGGCAGGCCTTTACCATCTCCTGGTTCAGCAGCAACTGGAACACACACACACACACACACACACACACACACAGAGTTATTGATCTATAATGCACATCAGTGAAAGCAATTGAAATGAAACTAATGTACACAAATATATAAAAGTGGTACCTGTAGATAACCATTGAGGTCTTTTTTTCTCTTCTCCAGGAAGTCACGGTCCATGTTGTTGAAGGTCTTTTTCCCTGGCAGCTTGAGGATTGAAGTCAAGTTCTCAAACTAAATACAACGTAAATACAACAATTAGAGGGGGACAACTGCACTAACAGGCTTCAATACTTCTGTTGATTGTCCTGGTTCTTTACAGTTCTGTGCAACTGGTACACACATCCTAAATAACACACCTGTTCCGTGATCCTCATGTGGAAGTCGTGGAAGTCAGAGTAGCGGCGGTAGGTTTTCCAGCAATCCTCGCTGCCATCCTGGTTGCGTCTGAATACAGTGATGGCGTACAGCGCGTACGTCTTACCGTGGTCATTGCAAACCCCTGTAGCACCCCAGAAGCCGGGGAAACAAGCATCAGCTACCCCATCCGTGAATAAATCCAAGAGGGTAATGGAGGATGAGGGGGGGTTGAAAGCAGAGAAAAGAAGGGGACAGAATGGAATGAGGAGCAAAGTGTAGGGGTTGAGGAGAGCAAGCAAAAGAAAGAATGCAGAGCGGATGACCGGAGGGATAATGAAAGGGAGGAAAACATGACAGAATGACAGGAAGGTAAGGGAGGCAGGGAGGGAGGAGGAAGGAAGAACAGAAAAACTGTGAAGGTGATGGAATGAAATAAACAAAGAACACAAGACCAGCTGGTACACGGCAGACACATGCAGATGAACGGAGGTTGGAGGTGAAAAATTGAAGGAAAGAAAAAAGGGAAAAGAGAGTGCAGGGAGGAGCAAAGGGGAGCTAACAGATACCCAATATACAGGACAAATTCAAACTTTCTTCACCACGATCTGCACAACATATGTTTCTCTTACAAAGTTAAAGTCAACATTACATGTCGCCAGAAACACAGACAACCCTTCATGCTTTGTGCATTTATACTTAAAGCCAATGATGCTAGAAAAATTAGTCTTCCAAAGTTTTCATGTGTGTGTACCTGTGTCAGAGATGAAGGCCTTTAGGTGCATAGATTCATCATGGCAGGAGTTGGACAAGTCGTCCAAAGACTGAAATCACAAGAAACAAGTCAGCAGTTAATACGCAGCTTGTTAACAATATTACAGGACTGTGCTGCTCCGCTGTGGATTGGAAGCTATGAAAACTCCACATCAGCAGTTAGAAACACTGCAACGGGAAGTGAAGACTCACTAGGTTTATGCTTCCTGTTGGGGAGCCATTGAAAGATTCCACATCACCGTCATCGGATCCCCGGTAGCTCGGCTCTTTCAGCATATCAAGCTCTGCAAGCATCCGGACGTAGAGAGGACTCTGCTTGAAGGAGGGGTAGAAGCGCTCATCACGTAGCATCATGTCATAAACCTGTGATGAAACATGTGGAGCAAGTTGTTAGCAGGTGGAGAAAGGAGACCAAGCAGAAAAAACATTGCTATAGCTAAGCTATTGAAAGAAGTAAAATTGAATTTCTAATGTATTGGCAGAGGGCATGAAATAACATCACATACAGATTAAACTGTAGAAAAAGATTCATCACCTTTCTCTGGATTTCATCAAATATCTCTGGAGTTGGATCATCCTTCTGCAGTATCTCCCCCAGTTCTGTTAAAGACACTTCATCTACTTGCACCCTGGGAGAAGCCTGTAGGGAGAAGACAGAAGGCCGGCTACTGAAAATGATGCTATAAAGCAGGTACATTAACTGTGGAATAAGAAGAATGTGGCAGCAATATACGGTCAAAATGCCCTTTGAGACTTTGGCATGCCCTCCTACCTTGTCAGAGAGGTATTGTTCATAGACACCTAGTGCAGCGGCCTTCAGCAGCCCCTTTGTAGCGCTGGGTTGTTTTTTGCCATCTTTCTGCCAGCCTTGCATTGCCTCCAGCTGCTGCTGCGCCGTCACCCTGTAGCCCTCCACGGTGAGCCAGAAGAACAGCTCTGCCTGGGCCCCCGCTGCCTGCATGAAATCTGAATCAACACACACAAAACAGTTAGTCCAAAGCATGTGTGTAGAGTGTGGTGCTTTAATAAACACATACGTGCTGGATCCACAGAGAACAGGGGGCAGGTTTGTTCATTATCTTATTTGAAATCTATAAACACATTTTCTTGTATATTAGATTTACAAATATGTTTATGATACTGGCCCCCTGCCCACTCTACTCTGCAGGCAATGCAATGTCTTATGGACTATAAAGATGACCCACAGAAATGTTCAGGATTAAAGCATTGGGATCACAACGTTAGGCTTCTGTGTATATCTGTATGTATCATGATAAAGCATTTCAAGTATTACCCATGAAGAACTGCAGGGCTATGTTGTGGACAAGGATGTGATCCAGCGGGATAACGCACAGCTTCCCGAAGTTGGCTGCAAGCTTCAAAGCATCCACCTCCTAACACAACACAGGAACAGAGAAAAGTCTTGCACATGTAGCAGAAAGGACTCCGGAGTTGGCTACAAAGACAAAAGTTAACCTAACAAACTTTCTTTGAGCTGTTTATTCCAAGTAACTTGTCTTTTTTTATTAATGAAGCATGGGATATTAGAAGATGACTCTGACAGTGTCAGCAGTGAGAGCTGTGCTGCAGTTTCTCACCTTGCCAGACTGTAGTCTCTGGATCCTGGTCTCACACACCTTCTTCACAAACAGAAGGCTGTTTATCTGGTTTTTGATTACATTGATGTCTAAAGGACAAAGAAACAAAGGACATTAAGAGAGAGGAGGAAAACAGTGCTTCTGTCCGTCAAATAAGCGCCTCTTCTATGACGGATTAACTGAATGTATGTTTGGGTATGTAAAAAATAATACAAATGGAGTGCCCACCATCCCCAGCGGTGTCCAGGGAGCGCAGGTACTGCAGCTCCTCCAGCACCTTGTCCTTCACAGCCTCCAGCTCAGCAGGCTTGTCAGTCAGCTTCAGGATGTTCATGAAGGCTTCGTAGTTACAGCTGGAATCTCGTATCTACAAACACACACATTCAGATTTGTACTGAACAAAATACATGGCATTGCCAGATTCTGTTTAGAACTCATTAGCTTTATGGATTGTTTCTTATAAACAGATACAGTACATCCATTTGTATTAGATATACAAAAAGACAGTTCACATTACAGCTAATAGGTAGGAGGTGCGGATGGATGTGAGTGTTAAATCTCACCATCCAGATGACAAACTGGTTGATGTAGTCTGGGTCACTCAGCTGGTTGATCAGAGGAAGCAGCACACCACGCGCCAGCACCTCCTAAAAACACAATATCCAGGTACTCATAAGAAATTACAATACAAACATACAGTTACATGGTCAGACATGTTGGGATAATAATAGTCATGGCTGGTGGGTAACCAGATTGGCAGCATTTGTCTGATGAGTTGATTGTGATAAATCAAAATGATTACACATAACCTGACTGTTATTTTGTGCCTCATATTTCACACTCAGTGTTTTGATTACTCTAACAGGAAAGTGAGTTTCTGTTTGTGTATCTTTCGTGAACTCACCCTTAAGAAGTATCTCATGTTCTTGTTGTGGAAATCTCCAGGAGGTAGTAACAGATACAGAAGCAACTCACACAAGTCTCGAAGGAAACCTGACACACACACAGACGGCCAGTGTTTAGTTTATATAGCATCAATCAAAGTAACACAGTCGTGGGACGAGCTCTGTAACACAGAGTGACATGTAAAGCCAAGGCAAGTGCAGAAGAGTGTTTACCTTCTTCATCTTTGTTTGAAGTGCACACTACATCTCGACAAATCTTCCTTTCCATCTCTACTTCGGCCTCAAAGAAAGAGTCCACCAACTCTTCTGTTATGTCCCCTGTATAGCAACATGTGTCTTTATCAACACAAGTCAAACTTAGCATCATCTGACTTCATTATTAGTTCTGTACCACAACTGCTATCAAATTTGATTGTGTAGTCCATCAAATGATCACCAAACTCTTTGAGGAAGAGCAAGTGTGATGCATGCTTGTGCTTACTTTGCTTGTCTTCTCTGTCCGGGAGGCGATCCTGGGCTTTACGAAAGACACGCAAATGGGTGGCAAAGTCTTCCACCAGGCGGGTGGTGAAGTAAGGCTGCCAGTCCACTTCTTTGGATCTTATATGCAGAGACAAGACACATAAGTCACATTATTAAAGGCTAAGACATTTCTCTTGCCATATATTCGGTCAGAGTGAGCGTGTGTCTTGTACCGTGTGGAGAACTGGACGAGGGCATTCTGCAAAGTCTGTCTGATCTCCAACAAGAAAGACTCATCCTCGCTCAGAGTGTAGTACCAGTATTGGATGTAGTCTCTCAGAGCAAACTGGATCACCTGCAGGAACAAAGAAACACAGAGGAAGAGCAAAGAGAGAAATAGATGAGGAGGAGAGGGGAACGAGTAGATAGGTGGAGAGAGAGAGAGAGAAGGAGAGAGCAACAAGGAAAAATACAAGGACATTTTGTAAAAAAACAAAACAATGAAATTGACAGAGAACGTTGGAAGGCATGGTGGGGGTTGGGGTGGGGGGGGGGAATCAAACGCTGCTACAGAGTTCTGCTCTTCTTTAGAAGCGTTAGTGGTAGATCTGTTGATTGTTGATGTCTAGTTCAGACACCCAGGGAACTATTTACTGGGCTATTACGTCCAATGAAACAAGAGAGATTAAGCTGTTGACTGATGCACACAACGGGGATTCAACTAAGTAGCTTAATTTAATCACGTCACAACAAGAATCAATATAACCATCTCTGTCTTCTGCCACATGTTCATGTCTGCAGCAAGTTGCTCCTAAGAATAATGAAGATGTCTTTTCCCTTCCACACACAAATTTTAGGCTATTTAATGGAAAGTGTTTCTAACTGCACATCTGTTCAAATGAGAAAAGACAAGAAGAGAATGAGGTAGACAAATGTAGACCTGTTGTAGTGGTTCATCTATGAAATTGGAGCCTGTCAGTCTCCTGTCAATCTTTATAGGCCTAATCTCCAGCTTCATCTCATCCAATGTCTGAAAGAAACAAAGATACACACAAAGGTGAGTGACGTAGTGAAATATGAGTCAAATCAATAAAAACTTGATCACTGTGGTAACTTAGCAGGCAGATTCATCAACAGAAGAACATGATGTGTGTGTGTTTACCTTCAATATACCAATTTGAGTGGGTGACAAGTAGGAGTGCTCGCACGTCTCCAGGTGTTTCTCGGAGTTGATCTTTCCATAAAGCAGAGTGACCGCAAAGCCCCTGGAAAACAGAAGCGGGAGTGAGAGAAGAGTTAAGGACGAGTGTTTGGTTACTGCGAGAGAACAAGCTCGTGTGAAGACATGCTGTGTAGTATAACACTTACCCTACAATGAAGCAGAAGATATAAAAGGCCAGGTAGAATATGGCAAAGGGTCCAAAGGTGACAAGGAACAGCACAACTCCAAGACCCCCCCATCCCCAGATGGACAGACTGGCCTGAAACACACAAAAAACACAACACAGGCTAAATAATAATTTTAGCTTATCGTACTTCATTGTCAACTGAAGATCAATTAAGTGGGTCACGAGACTTGTCAAGACGCTCTCCGATGTCTGATCAAGGCACCTAAACCTTCTATTACTGGAAAGCTGTATTTGATTTAACATGACTAGACAAACACTTATCTATATTTAGGCTTTACTGTGACATCCCAGATTTTCAATTTTCAGTCACAATCCTCACTTACACATGCAAACTGGGGCTGTATCAGAGTGTGCTTGTCCTGAAACGTCACCATACAGACGTGACAGTTCAGAGCATGCAGTTGTAGGGTGAATACACTTGTAATGCAGAATCTAATTCTACAGGTGACAAGTTCCACTCTGAAACCTTAAGCTGAAAATTGCTAGCAGCATGAGTGGTTAAGCTTAGCTCAAGCTGATTGTCCGCGGACTGAGTCGGTCACACCATGGTGAGCGCAGTAACACAAGTGCTGCAAGGCCAGCTTGTTTCTTTCAAATTAGCTACGTGAGAAAACAGTATAGAGACCAAGGGATCGATTGGAAAAGGACAGTGTGTTGCACCGAATGCACTAGTTTTGTATTATTCTATTTATTTTGTACTTTTAAAACATAAGAGATGCTTTTCAATTTGCAGTCTGTTTTGCTCCTTTGTTTCCAGTTGTACGCTACCATTGTGTAACTGAACACGACATTGATGTACCTTTACCTAATGTAAATAAATCTATAATTTACATTATAAAGATAACCAGACCAGACGGCCCTGGTTTTACCATCTAATATGGCTGGACTTTTATCTCCTAGTTCCATTATATATTCCCCACATTAGGTCTGCCTGTGAGTATCCAGCCCCATTTAGCTCCATAGCCTGCCCTGAAAATAGTTCACTGCAAGTGGACACATTTCCATCATTAACCAGGATATAACATCATATCACAAATCCCTAGCCAACATAAAACTGAGATCAACTGTTTACTCCATTGTGAAAGAAAAATAAATAGAAATCAGCAGCACAGATAAAAATAAAACCTTACAATTGACACCACCGACATCGACAGAGCATCATTTCGATTTTAGATGTCAATATAGAAAAATAAGTAAATATACACAGTGCGATATCTTGTTATTAAACAAAGAATTGTGAAAGCGTGTTTGTGCACACTCGTGTGTCAAATCCAATGCTTTTCCTGTTGTTGTTAGTGCAGGAAACTAAGTTCTCATGTCCAGCTAACACTTCTGTGTCTCAGGCTACCACACAAGTTACTCTGGTAGCGCTGTAACTTTAAATGTATTCCAATACCATGTTGATTTTTACCTAATGTTACCTTCCCCTTAACAACTTGACTGCTGGAGGGGAGCCCAGTGCTCCAGATCTAGCTAATACTCAGGTCAGCTCAGGGGAGCTGATACTGTTTAGACTGGCAGCTGCTGCTGCTCTAAAATCACACAACGCAAACAATGTGTAAGGTTTCACACATTTTCCCCCAATGCAATCCAAAGCTAATGATTCAGTGTTGTCAGTCAGTCTGTGAGAGGTTGCTTGAAGGACAAACCCAAAGTGCCCCACCTACTTGATCACCTCAGCAGATGCAAGCCGGACATATAAAACCAGGCCTTGCAAAGCTTAGCAACATGCTATAACATATGCATAGTCACGAGATAACATGAAAAAGGAATATATCTACTAAACCCATGGTGACTCCCAGTATCTGAGTAACATATACTGTTGACAGGTCACACTGACTCTGGGGAGATCAGATAGAGGTACAGACAGACTGGCAGCCTGATGATCAGCAGTGATGATCTTCGGCTGCCCTACATTCACAACAGAGTTCCTTAGATAAGTAGCTCCACTGATGGAGCCAGACAGTGAGACTAACACACACTGTTCACTGCAGCAGTGGCAACAGCTAAGGAAAACTCATCGTCAAGCATTAGACTGGCTGCCAACTGTTTCATATTCAGAAACATAGGCCAGACAGCTCACCATTTATAGCATGAAGACTGCAAAACACAGACAGTCTGTTAGGAATCAATGCTAAGCAAACAGGGGAATTTATGTATCTGAGAAAACCATAAGAAAGAACTACTGAACTAGGCTACTGTGGAGGACAATTATTAGGCTAAGTTTAGTCTGACATTGTCCACAAAATAGGACTTGTATAAAGTATACGATATAGTATTTGGATTTGTGATGTCTGACATAAGTTGTAGTCTGATATTTTGTTTTCTTTCTGATGGTCCCTGTAAGTGTGGATATCTTAATTGAAACTCAGCGCTATTGTTCCTGCTGTTTGAGGTGTACCGAGTCAAGATTTGCAATAGATAAAGGATCTCAATCATAATAGGCTAAATAGAACTGATAGCAATCATCAATTATTAAATATTCACTTGATTGGCTTCAGGTCAGATCTTGCAGATCAGCGTTTGACATCCTAGTTAACACAACACACGGGAAAATTGCAAACCTGATGTTGACAGTTTGTAGAAAGGAGCCACTGACCTTCACATTACCCTCCTACTTACTCAATGTAAACCCATTTCTGGCTAGACAAGCTGGGGCCTGTCAGAGTGTACGCCAGCACTAGACAGCAGAGCAGTTATTAAACAGGTTAATGCACTAATAGATAAACAGCATCTCAAAACAAACCTTGGAATATAC
>CAAKHC010002196.1:20397-47322 GCA_901007825.1 Macroramphosus scolopax | reverse complement strand
TGTTTCTAAACAACAAAATAAGGACATTGTCGTAACGTAGATGGAATGATAAATCAGATAAATCTTTTGATTTTGACGTATCGCGCACCTCACTGTTGAAACAGAGACCTGAGAAGGTTTGCAGAACCTATTAGAGGAATTCTGGATGGACGACTTCCTGGATTCTTACTTGCTCATCTCCGCTCTGCGATCCTGATACCAGCGTTTAAACACCCACTTCCCGGGAACAGAGCATCATTTTTCTGTCTCTCAATGAGGTTTTGTGGTTTAATCCTCTGTGTCTAAGGCACATAAAGGCTTTATAAGGGTGCTTACAGAGAGACTCGAGCAGAATCAGGCTTTTTGAATCTGTTTAAATGATTTTAAAGGCGGGGCTGAAGGCTATGATTTTCTGATTTATTGCTTCCCCCTCTTAGTTCAGATTGATGTTTTGCTTTTCCATGCCTTCCTGCTTTTATGGCATCATCTTGTGTCCAGAGATGTGGCTCCTCCAATAAAGAGCCTTTTAACTTTGCTCACATTTCTATAAAAAAAAAAACAAAAAAAACAAAAGGAGGAGGAATTGTTTGGAAAACAGAGCATGTGTGACGCCAATGAGAAACTTTGCGATTCTTGCGCTCTCAGAAACTGCTTAGATATTTTATTACGGCAGTATATTTATAATTCTCCTTGAGGCTTTCAGTGAGGGACAACCAATCACATGGTATTTTATGCCGCTGTATTAAGTCTCATGCAACGAGAAAATCCTCTGAACCACGTCGTCCTCATGTCATAAGTGTCACATTGGGCTCTTGTCTAAACAAAGACATGGCCTGGAAACAAAAAGGAGTTAGGGGGACAGGTTGGGCACAACGAGAGACATCCATTTTAATTAAATGTTACACAGTCCCACTCCCAGGCCTTAATACAAGTAGGCTTGTTGCAAAGATCTCATTTAGGACAAACAAGATGACTGCATCTTTCTCTAACTATCACCCACAGCCGAGGAGCGCCCTGCGATACGGGGCTGTAAAATGACTGATGTTTGTAAAAAGCGACAGTTCTGCCGAGTAAGCACTTCTACAGGGACGCTCGTGAGTTTTTATGTGTGGGTTCATAAACTCCCGGGCTAATGCACTCTGACACTCTGTTTTGATATCATTACAGCATTATACTCATCCTTTTTTTTTTTGAGTGAAAAAATGCAAGTACTTAGAAAGTCGAAATTCATAAATAAATTTATGTCAAACTGCACTTAATATTGATTTTGTTAGTGTACAGATTCAATAATAAGGTACCGAGTGCATGAATATTTAAATATAATCTTCATTTCTGCATCTCCTAATGGCCTTTTCTCCTCTACACTCAATTTAAACACAATTTGGAAACTATAATGTATTGAAAATGACGGAAATTCGGCAATAAATCATTGCCGGGATACTCCAGGCCTTTTATAAGATAGTCCAATATTAGTCTCCAGGGAGGATCCACACAATTAGATTTCTGTTTTCTTTTTTTTTTAAACTTAGCAATTATCATCCCGACTAAAAGTGTTGTCTCCCCTTTTTACAATTTCCGTGCAGAAACGGAGAAAAGCCTTAATGGACCGGAGGACGAGCGGCTAACCAGACGAGTCAAAAGGTCAACGCAACCTCAGACAATGAACATCGTCCTCACAATGTCATGTTGTTTTCGCCATTTGCCGGAAACTCAGCAACCTGCATAAAGTCAGTTATTGTTACCAGCTAATGGATAAAAGTAAAAGAGTGATGCGTACTTCAAGGCAGCAGTCCAAGCTAGCGTAAATGAATGAACAAACCTCCCTAATAGGCATGTGGAGCCACAGCGTGCGATCCATATGATGGCTATCAATAATTCATTCTTGGCTTTGGCCTTTTGGGAGACATTAAGGTAATATGAAGAGCAGTCAGGCCAAATGGTTTGCAAATCCTTTTTAAGAAGGATACACAGTATCATTTAGCTGACTTCCGCACATGTAGCAACTTTAGAGTGAGTCTAACTGTTTTAGATAAACACAATCAGAGGCACTTTACTTTTATTTGGTGTAATTATAACAAAGTGTGCGTCTGAAGATTGAAGCAGCAGAGCAATATCAACATAATTGATCCATTCTGTGCCTCTTTTTAATTGGTATAATGTGACAAGACATAATGGTGGCATTAGAAATGATAGAAAAAAACATCAACTGAACAGATTATTTGCGACGGCACATTCAAAATTAAAAAAGACCAAAAAAAACCCCCCAGTAATTTAAAGAACGCTTATCCTGCAGGTCAAACTGAGGCTCATACGGCTTCACACTGACAGCTGCTTGTAGTTTGTCATTGAACTTCCTCTGAGAGCATCTTCTCCTCGGCCCATGTGGTTCTGGATCCTCAATCACACTTTGTTGTCTTAACTCGCCCTCAGAAAAGAGCCGCTTCAGCATTAATAATTGGCTTTTCAGAGATGTTTTGGCCATGTGGCAGTGATTTGCTCGGAGAAACAGGCTTCCATTCACACACAAACACACATAAACAGCCACTCGATCTCTTATGATAAAAACTGACTGTGGGTTCGAGGACTTTATTCGTCACCCAAAGCAGAGGGATTTTTCAGGAAACGACACGTACGTATGTGCATCCCACCTTGTTTTCCCAGCATGTGGATGGAGTGTATGTACTTAAAGCAGTTCAGCTCTGTGATCAGTCCGCACACACCATATTATGTAAAGGTGGCCCGACACTGGCGGCTAATGGCCTCCCTGTCTCTATAAGTTATGGATGTAGCCTTTTGTGCTGCAGGGTCGCACATAAAGGCCCCTCTTTTTAATTCACAGTCACCCATGGTCAGGCTAAATGGCTGACAGTGGAATTGGAGACCCGCGTTTATTCCACATGCACACACACTTTGATTCAAAAAATGGCTATTGGCGTCGACTAAAGAGCTCGAACTGCTCTTCTGCTGTCTTTCCACAAGGTTAAATATCTGACTCCGTGTAGCATCTTTAGCTTGTGCAGAACACGCAAACACAGAGCTGGAGGGGTTCGACTGATGTATGTTTGCTGGAATGAACGACAGGAAAATCTGTCGTTTTAATGGTTTGTTAGAATTTACTTCCTGTTCTCCGTTTACTGTATGCGGTTCTACGGTAGCCACTTAAAAGACTTTCAGAAACAATCAGAAGACACCATGTCGGTTCCTTGAAACTTGGAATTAATTCATCTTGAGACACTCCCAGTGGGAGAAAATTACATACTGCGCCTTTACTTTTTACAACAGTTTAGCAACACTCGGATCTCAGCCTGTATGTCTTCCTCTTGTTTTCCTTTGTGCTTATTGTTGATATCAAAACTCATGAATGCTCGTATATAAATTATATCTATATAGTAAATATGCTATAAAGGGAGACTTTTTTCTACACATTTAGTACTAGCATGTAGTACACGTGCAGTATACCTGCAACTATGGAGGGTGATATTATTTATAACATAAAAGCTTGACCTGGCAACCTTCATTGTGTCTGTGCCTTGAAGAGAGCTTGCTTTCTGCAGTCAAACACTGATTACAAAATGCTGCACAACTCTGATGTGTGTACTTCTGAGCAGCACATTTTTTTCCCTTCCTTGAGTGGATTATTAAAAATTGATCATTCTTTGTAATAGAGTCATTTCTGTCGGTTTTCATATTTTAATCCTGTTTTAAGGAAAACATGATACATTAATCAAATATGACAGAACATACTCTTAATGTAATCATGCAGGGGAATATGAATTGCAAATGCCTCAGCGCCTACCCCCCTCACACCCTAATGTACTTCCATTAATGTTACAAAATAAAATAATCATGACCATTTTAAGTAGAAATCAACTACATGGAATGCGACAGAATATTTTAGAATTGGGTTTGTGTGAAATGATGAAATGCGGAGGCTTTACATCAAACCCAGCAGCGTAATGCTGTGAACAAGCGCCGGTGCCTTGGGACAGCGACTCAAGACAAATGTGAGACGACGCACGTATTCACCAGGCCCCATTTCCTCTCTGATCGAGAGGGAACACAAGTTTTCTGTGTCAAGAACAAAGATTCTTCTTAGCTGAGATGAATCTCGACTAATGGTACGTCATCACTTCCAAGACTATGCTTGTTGACTGGATTGACAGGCCGAGCCCGGGAGCCCTGAATGCATGAGAGTGCACTGCAGAGGTTCATACAAAATCTTAAGATTCACAATGGATGTTTAAGATTAAGACAAAAGATAAGAAAAAAAACCTGCAAAAAACCTGCTGGTGCCTTGGAGCTCCTGTGAACTGGTAATTAGTGAGGTGATGACATCCTGCAATTAATGTGATACATTAGGAACGTCAAGGCGCCGATATAGATCTGAGCAGGGTTGCATTTATAGAGTAAAACATCCTCAACGTTTATAAGTTCTCTTGAAGAGACTGAACATTCCGCAGACATTCGCATGAAATGAGAGAGGCACCTTTCAAAACAAGTCAATATTCAGCACCCAAGAAAGAGGTCCTAATTAGATTCATTTGCCTCTTGGATCAATGTTTTCCGAGGGATGTGAGTTATAAAGTCCGAGTGAGGCATAAATAATCAAAAACAAATAAAGATGTGTGTTCGGAGAATTATGGCTGTTAGTGCTCATAAAATCTCAGCCCGGCATCGCAAAAGCGGAATGAATATTTAAAGATGGGAAGGAAAGAAAAAAGCTCAGGTAGAAAAAAAAAAAAAAAAAAAAGGCAGTTTCTAAAAAAGGGCTGACCTTGGCCGGCAGAGTGGAGGAATCCTTTAGAGGGTACCTTGTCCATACTTAGCGAAAAGTAGATAATTTGTTAATGTCACGCATTTGTTGGAAATGGCAGATAAATGGATTTCAGCCATTATTTTCCAGCCTAAGTGAAGTGAAGGAGGAAACGTTGCGGAGAGGACAAACCCAGTTATGACTGATAAGTGTCTAAAAGCTAATGAAGGCTGGCTAGGCCAAGGTCAATGGCTGCTAGTGAGATGCTATGTGCTGCTCCGTTGTCCTGCCGCTTAAATATAGAGGAAATATACATTGAGCTTTTAACACCTTGAAACATAGGAGAGACTGGTATATGAAATATGGGCATGTAATGGCTTTTTAATGATGGCCTCCCAGCCCACTATTCTGGCCTGAGATTGGAAATCGGAGGTGAACCTTGATATCACTGCGCTAAGTGCTTGTAATGCACCGTAACTTCTGGCCATCCTGTTGAGTGAGACAGTTCAGGCCAGGAGATAAATGCCCCTGTACTGGACAGGACCTCAGCTGGCAGGAGGACATGGCACTCCCTGTGATCCCGGCGAGACTTGACTCCGTGCGTGAAACCTGTGACAGGGCAATAAACTGATTTGTGGGTCCTCAGACATCCGGAAACTCGGTAGAAAAAGAGATGGTCATCTGAGGCTCGGATAAGACACGGCTACACATTCATTTTAAAGCTGTTGTAACAAAGGTTACATGTCAGATAATATGCGCTTCAAGTGGAAATAGATGATGGTCCATAATTCGGACTGTGAAAGTCTTTCAATGAACTTGTGGTGTTGTGAAATCCTGCAAACTCAAACGCCACTTTAAGGAAATGCTTGTGAATACAGGCGTCTATTGATAAACCACATCGCCAACCCGCAGAATTAAAGGGAAGAAGAAAAGCACTTTCTCATCCTCTGAGCTGTGTATTCACATGAATATTAGTGTGAAGAGAGACAGTGGATGTTTGTTTAAAAGCTGCTGCTACGGTTTGGGTAAAAATAGACCTTTGGCTGGACTTTTAGTTTTGACTCACATAATCCAATCAGCGGGGTGAATAATTACAAAATAATAATAGCGATACAACATCATCTTGGCTCCATCGGGTAGAGTGGCTTCCCTCCTGCCACTTGTGTGCTTAATGTCCTCTAAAGACCCATATTACACCCCAATTAGATGGCACTCTTGTTTCCTTACATCAAGGGCTTGACTCTACTGGCTTGTCACCCTCCCCTGGCCTAATCAATTTCATTACTCCAGTTACAGCCTCAGCCCCGGGAAAGCTGTGCCCTTAAACTTCAGCTCCTGCTTCAATCGATCAATACCTCGCGTCCCTGCCAAGGTTCCATTTAAAGTTCATTTATTTCAAGCCATCATATAAAACAAGACAGAGCATCGATGCAGCACCACTTTGTTTTATTTGAATGAGGATTTCCACCGTGACACTCAAATCCACTCCGGTTTACTCGCTGAGCCGTTCTGGGAACAGGAACCAGGTAGGACCACAATAGAGTTTGCTTACTTCCTGTTTTCCAGATCGCCCCTGTGAGTCAACTCGACGTGCTTTTGTGAAAAGATAAGGCGACAAAGGATTAACCGACCTATCACAATATTCAAAAAGCGATAGCCTCAGCATAAATCAACAGCTTCTTACGTGCACAGTGTGCACTTCACGCACTCGTGCATTTCTTCCTGGTTGAACAAAAGAAATTTGAAGCCGCCCTTTCGCCTGAGGATGTAAACCCCGACTCTAAAAGTGTTCATGAGTTTCAGTTAATAATGCACATGTAAGATTTCACAGGAATCTATACACCTTCCGCGCAGTTCCTCTTTCACGGTCCCGCTGTGGAACCTGCACGTGTAACATCTTATATTATCACCAGTTAATTAATTTCAATGATTAATGAAATATACCTAGGTCTGTCTCCTCCATTACATACTTTATTTGTGAAGTCTATAGAGATGCCAAGCTTTGGTGCACAATTATATACAGAATTAAGGTTCTTCAATATTCATAAGGGTTATATAGAAGATGATCGTGATTGTGGAAGCCTGCATCTTCAGCCCTTCATTAACCAGACAACTTCATTATCATTCACAGCTTGACAAATCAGCGGCATGGTTTTTGGAAATCTAATGAAGATAATTTGCTTTGGATATTGTGAATGAGATCCCAATTTACATGAAAGTGGCCCACATTGACTAAGGTGATGGGTTTTACTTATTTTGCTGCTTGGAATGTTTTGCAGTCGACCAATTAATACTGAAGGTCTATTTGTTTGGTACAGAAATAAGGACGATGACATTAATGCGAATCTTATCAATTCCCATCCCTTGTTGAAAACTTCGAATGAGCAGCCGCAGAAGTTATTCAGGACTGAAGTTGCATGACAGGTGTCAAGACAAAACTCCACTGACTTTTCTTGAGTTTGATCATTTGTGTTGCCGGTGAGTCAAAGCGTGACAGTCAACCTTCGCCGGAGTCAGACTCCTCAGATGTCCAGTCACATGACAGTGACTTCACCACCTGTCAGAGGGCATCTCCTCTCCCCCTCTGTAGTTACAGCTTTCATTTATAAACAAATACATTTAGAAACTGGCCTGTTTATGTGTAGTGTAAACTTGGATCTCTGACTGTTAACCAGTCATTATAAAAGAATCACAAACATTAACTTTGAGGTTTCTTGAAAACAGATACATGTTTTTTCTAGGATTAAAACTACTTATTTCAGGCACGTTTCCCCTGCATTTAAACATTAAAATGTAATAAAATACATAGAACGTCAGACATTGTGGGCTTTTAATAAGAAGTGTTTCCATTTTAAAAGTGATGCTTCATGCTGGCCTGAGTGGCACTGACTGAACACTGGCTGACTGTGGTCTGTGAGACCACCACGATGATGGAAGTGGCTGGATTCGGAAGCACATTGGGGTTTAAACCAAATAAAAAGGCTTCTATTGTTACAATGAGCATGTCAGCTTTGCCACACATGCCAAACCCTGCTGCAGTGGGGCTTTGGCAGGGAGAGAGCCATCTCTGGGAGTGATTTCTTCCAAAGCTGGCCCAAATGAAAGCATCTTGATTTAATCAGGGATTCTGGCTGCGATGACTGCAGTGAGAGCTGTGAGGACTTGGCATCCGGTTGCAATGCAGACTGTGGCACTCGTACAAAATACACAAATATTTCCACAGTAATTATGTGTCAAGTCAAACAAGCAATCGAGAGCACGGTGTGTTACATGGATGCAGGGGATTGAGTGAGACCCCCAACAAGACAAATTAGGCCATCAGACTATGAAAGGCTTTAGGATATTCTTTTGGCTCCGGCAAATGCAACAGACCGCGTTATAATTGGGAATACTGGATAGAACAATATCATGTAGTAATGCGACATCTCGTTCCAGTGGAGGAAGGCACAGTGCACAATATGGAGTTCAAAGACTGGGTGGATGGCCAAAGGGACTAAGTAACTGTAAGATCAGTCACTGGTGCTTTGTTGTGGTGGCTGGTCTTCATAGGAAGATTTGTAAATCTGTTTGGCATCACCACTTGAAAATGAAATATGATCACTGTCAGTCTCTGTGGTTCGAATGCAGCTGGAAAAGGTGGAACTCTACTGTGAAAAGTTATTTCTATATTTTTTTTTTTACTACGCAGTAGGTCTTCATTCCTCTAGCAACAGAAAAGATTCTAGTATATTTTAATCTGCAGCTGGATGCAATCTGCCACAAAATAAGCAAGAAGTTAGAAACAATTATAGAATATCATTTCCAAAAAGATTTTAAAAAAAAAAGAGGAAAAAAGATCAGTGCCAAAAACAAAACACTAGTTTGATGACCTCAGGGAGTGCAGCCAAAGCTTATGTAGATCCTACTAAGAGAGAAAGAAAGTTCCTTGACCCACAGAGTAACTTTACACCGGATATGACAGAAATCTGGTCAAACATGTCTGAGACTTATCTTATCAACAGAAGAGCAGCTTTGTCAAACACAAGTGACCAGATCTGAGTCCACCTGGTGAAATGTTGCAGCCGCTGTGTCGCACTAATTTCCCTGCGACCTTCATCCGTCCCCACACTTTGAGTATCACTGCACCTGATTTAAAGCTGGCTTATCTGAACAGGAAACCAAACACTTGCAATTCAGCAAAAACAACATCCCCCCCTTCACAGACAGACACATCCCGGTGCCCCCGAGCTGTCCGGAGCCTGAAGTGGTGTCATAGAAATGTCTCACATTTGTCTTATTGTATTCGGCTCATTGATAAATGTTAATAAAACATTATGTTTCCTGTTCACATTACATCATCTGTGAACAGGATTTCGTCCCGAGAACACTGAAGACAATAACTCCCATGATGCCGTGCGACTCCACGGAGACATTTGACTTCTTTTGTTAACGTTTTCATCGAGAGACCCCGAAGCTGCAGAAGTTACACACTGTGCCTTTAATCCACATTCTTTTCCTGAGAAAAATAACAAATATCTGAATGGGAAAAAATATTTCCAATATATTTATACATATTTATTTGTGAGTGCTAATTGTGATGAAGTGTCCCTTAGCACTGAGGCGTACCGCATGTATTCATTTATCAACAAGGTCAGTCCTGATTCAGTTTGAATAGAAATCGGATCTGTAAATGTAGAAATATGTTTATGCTTTCAAACAAGCTGCCCTCTTCACTTGTTTCAAATATGTCAAAAATGCATGTAATCAGGCTGATGTGAGGCTCATACAATAGCAAGAACAGCAGAATTATTTTTTTTTTCACATGTTGAATGCAAGGCCAAACCCATGCAGTAAACGTTGATGCCCCCCCCCCTCTAAAAAACTCACCCGCACATTTGATAAATATATATTTTGTTTTTACTATAACATCTAAAAGCGTATTGCTCTTTATATTGCTCTGTTTTTCTTTCCGTATGCCATTATAAGCATCTCTGGGTGAATGCTAAGCTAAGCTAACATCAGTGATCGTTGATGGATTAGCAATATGTTATATTTAGTTATGATTAGGATTATATTTGGTTATTTCCTGTTGTAGCGTAGCATATGCTTTACTTTACTTCATTTATTTTATAGGGGAAGTTTTGAGCATATGTGAATATTCGGGGGGGGGGGGGGGTCCCTTCAGTATATATTATAGTTACGGCCCTGCTTGGATGTTGAATCTGAAAAGGTCATCTCCGTTTATGGGATAAAACATAAAATCCTTCTGAAATGTATAACAGTAGAACTCAGACTAGGCCAGGTGGAAGGCCGGTACCTTCCCGCCTCGACTCCGTCTCTGCTCATGTGACCAGGCTGCCGTTCTGCTTGTAGAACACAATCCAACAAGGACTTTTCTTCATAAAGATCCAACAACAAAGTTTGGGTCAGGTTTTCTCTCAGAAATCCTCCTCCTGCTCCGTACGTCTGAGCTCCCGAGCTGAACGTCTCACAGCAGTGCAGCTTTGACTCATTACAGTCAATCCAATACGAGCCCCCCCTCATTTCTCTCCTTACTGTATGGAACCAGCACACAGAATTGACACCACCTCTCTGAAAGAATACGCTCATTAGCAAAACCAGCTAACAGTAGATCTCCCCGTGTCTATTAGTGTTACATTTACCTCTGGCGTGACAGTGATTCATCACAAATATTAGCTTTGACTGGATTTCTGTCTCTGTGCACTTCTATCGCTGCTGTGACAACCATTAAATCACCTGCTCGGGTGCAGCCACCGCACTGACGACGCTGCTGCTGCCTGGCTGACCCGTCCAGCACCAACACACATACTTCTGCTTTATGTCACATGTATTAGCGGATCATAACCAGACAAGTCTTATTTGAACTCCTACTTCCTACGATATTCAATTATTTTTCTGCTCAAATCCACTCAAGCAAACGGTAAAGTGAAAATTACAAATTAAGTGTGTGAATGCAGAGATGCACGGGGAGACGTGGAGAGCGCACCAGAGATTTATCATAATTATCACATATAATACAGTGAGATTCTTTTCATTGTTCCACTCCTCTCTCGTTTGAAACTTGTCATTTCCTGGGGTGTTTTTGTCTTTAAACTAAAAAGAAGTTCTGCTCTTTTTGTTCCCCCCCTTCATGCACAAGTGTGGGAATTGAGAAATAAGGCAAACAGTCGGGCTCAGATTCCATTTCTTATTTAAATTCTCACATTGTCTGCGCCAAAACCGTGATTTCCCTTCTCACTCCTCCACGCACAAAGCCCACCTTCCCAGGTGCCTGCTACAGATGGTGATAAAAGGTATTTGCTTTTTGAAGGCGTTGTCTTGGGTTTTTGTGTAAATCCATTATTAAGGATATCCTTGGTTGGATGTTTATTGTTATGAATTTTGAGAAAACTTCCAGGTTCCTGGTGGTTGTGAAGCGTGAAGAATGTGGCCCCCCCAGGATATTTCAGCAATGCAACTGTGCGAATTCAAAAAGTTTTTAATGAAAAGTGTGACAGGAATTCCAACAGTTTTTCTGGTTCTCGACCCTGCGGGTTTTCATCACCGCTTACAAGTGCGGCTGACGTAGCTGACTGGCTCACTTTTAACCAGCTGGAGGGAACAACCGGTGAAATCATCCAGTGTTTAGTTGGATAATAAACTATAATTATGGGATCTCAATATCAGTCGTTCATCCGGTTCATTTGGAAGACATGTTTTTTAATCCAAATGTTGTCACTCCATATTGCCTTCTATAGTTTCGGTCTGTCTTTCCTGCAAATTTCGGGAAGAAGGGAAAAAAAGGGAAGGTTTGGAGCAGGTGCCAACATATTAAACCAGTCCTTTGCCTTTTAATAACCAAAGAACCGACTCTTAGATGAGAAAACTAGTTCCAGAGTGGCATCAACACCAAGAAACACTTACTTCAGGGGCTGATGGGGTCCGCCTAATCCAAAGAAGAAGCTCGTACAGATTTTTTAGGAGTACTGAAGCACTTTTAAGCTACCTAAACCAAAAGCATATGACCCTTTATCATCAGATCTACTCGCAGCAATCACAGACTATTTTACCAGCTGTTCATCATCACTGCTTCCAAATTTTCCAAGCCGGGAGACAACAAACAAATATGAACAACAGATCATCTCATTTGAAATAGTCAAAGGTTTTTGGTTCATGTGAGGGATGAAACACTGGTTTATGTTGAATATACAGCGTTTCTCAAGGTGTTTATTCACATTAAAGCATTTCCTGTCTTTGGAGACTCAGCGGTTAAAATTAAGCATTTTCAAAACTTGCAAGACCTTGTACAAACTCTGTTGCAGAGGGATGATTTAGTGAGCCATTGTTGTTGTGGCGCAAAGCGGAGGCGTATCCTGTCACGTAAAGTAGTGGCTGTATGGTTACTGCGCAGGAAAAAGCAAACCGGTTCGTAAAAGGTCCACAAGTTAGAGCAACAGTGAAGAAGCACTGGCTCGAGTTGAGAACTAGCACTAGTTTCCAATCTGTGGAAAGGATAGGAGAGAGAGGCCGAGCAGGACCGGTGAGAGTCTCATGTAAGGCTCCTTACCTATGGCTGAAATAAACCCCCATCAAACTGGGATTGTGGAAAAAAATGCTTCCTAAGTGGACGATTCAGCCAGGAGTCACAAATTGTAATGTCTGGGAGCTTCGTAGCTGATTTAGTCGTATCAAAAATGACTACTAGGTTTAAATATCTGCATATAAGCACCAATTGTCCGCACCACATTGATCCTCTTGCATCGTTGACCTGCTTTACACTATTTCACACAAACTGTACTTATAACCTTTAGCAGCTCTTTTAAAAACGAACAGAGCAACGATGAGAGAAGTTGGTCAGGTGTGGATGAACCTTGCAGGCTCCGGTACTGAGATGCGCCAGTGGGAGGCGCTTTAGCCGTGTTGGATTCAAAGCGCCGGCGTGCAGGATGGAGAAGCTTTCTGCTCTAAGTGAGGAAACTTTTTGGACAAGCACGTATTTCATTTTGTACAGCTTAACATAAATATGATCCCATTCTTTGCTATTATTATAATCCGGCCTAATTATTATATAGGTGGAGGAAAAGACATTTTCACGAACGCCGGTTTATCAACGTTTGCGTCGTGCAGAGGGACATAATCGGCGGTTGTGCCTGTAATCTCAGAGCTTCACATCGGAACACACACAGGCTCCTCACACTGCAAAGTTTTGCTCGTTTTTAATTAAACAATTGTTGTGCCGTTTTGCATCAGTCTTCAAAAAAAAAAAAAAGGTGAGCATGATCAGAATAGTTTTAACAAACGCACATGACCGCGTGTTTCAAGACCCAAACGTCCAATTAGTCTTTTATCCAATTAATAAATATCCAATTAATAACGTCGGTGTTGCTGGAGACGGAAGGGCTGAAGGTCCAAGTGCTGGTTCTCAAATTTCAGTTAATTTGCAGCAAGACAGTGAGACGCCTCGACATGAGTCAATATCAACAACCGACAGGATCTTTATGTGAGGAGGCGCACAGACCAGTCCTGTAAGGAACAGGGAGTATCAGCACCAGAGGGGGACTCTCCCAGGAACCCTGTCATTTAGCTTTTTAGCCTTATCACAGGGGACCGGCTGCAAATAGGAGGGAGGAGAGAAAATAGCTGAACGCAAACGATCTGCTCTCTTCTTGTTGGGTATTAAACACTTTATAGAAAATTAAACCTTTCAGAGGTAGCAGTAAAAGACCTGGGTACATCTGTCTTTTCTCCACTATAATAAGGCACTGGTATGCAAACAATGCCGGGATAATGCATTTAAATACAAGTCCTATTATTTTTTTTATTGTTATTTTGCATTTTCTCATTCCCTGCTTCGCATCTTTGGCTACCAGATGTGTCTCCACGTTGAAGAATTATTTCTCCTCCCCAGAGTCAAATAAATGCAATCAATATGAGTATTGCTCTCAGGCCTTGAAATATTACATTAATGTTCCATGTGGTGACATTTTAGCTGGAATTTTCAAATACATCATGAAGGCTCAAATTAATATTTATCAGCAAGAGGCTTTTATGCTTTGCGAAACAGTATTAGCGTGAACTCCAATAATCTTGTCCTCTAAGCAGGGAAATGGTGTCTGTATGCATGCTCTAACAGTTTGGGATTTTATAAACCTACATGATATCAATTATCGGTTTAAGTCCAGAGAAATAAAACAACAATCAAGCAAATATTTTTCATTTCTCCTTGTTTATTAATCACACATATTCTGAGGCTCATTAATTTCTATTTACATTCCGCGTCCTTTACACTTACTGCTTTACTTTTCATCCCTCAAGGTGGTGAGAGTCGGTCTTTAAATAAGGGGGAGGCAGTTCTGCATTGATATTATTATTTATTCAGGTATGTTAAACAATTTGTCCTTCCTATCCTTGCTGATCATAGCAGAAAAGCCTAAGAAATTCAGAAAAGATCGATATCTCAATATGTACTTGAACTCACCAGTTAAAGGACCAGTGCTGCCAAAATAGGGCAAGGTGTGTTCATGCAAACATATTATAGTTGTTGTTTTTTTTTACACAAGTGCAGAAATCCTTTACAAAGCTCTCAGAGGTTCATCCTGTCAATCTAGAAAATTGTTATGCGTCTGTGACCACAGGGAATAGCATTCTATCGTTTATAGATCTGTTTTAAATTATTCTTGTCATTGAGCCCCAAATTTATGCCACCATTGATCCAGCGAGGAAAATATGAAACGAATTGGGGTTGCTGTTTGATGACCCGCAGGTCAAGGTGATTTTAACATTGGTATTATTGAGCGTGGCATCTGTCGTTTTTCACCTGGGCTGCTGCCCTCTTCACTTTCCCTGCTCCTCACTGCCAGAATGAAAACAAATGCGTCTTTCTTCGGCATAAATGCTCCTAATGCGATGCCTGCAAGATGACAATTGTGGTTGCAGAATACAGCCAAGGAAGAACCTCAGTCCGTTTTAAAGTCACTTCATACTGAGGTGCTCAGTTCAAGTCATATTGACTTGAAAAATCAAGTCAATATGACTTTATTTTTTATGTGAAATGTGAAATTAAGCTTTTCAGCTAAAAAATGACACTATTATTTTTTAATCAGTGCGTAAAGAAACTTAATGGAGCAAAAATGTTGTTACTCTACTTACTCTACTTTTACACCTGCGTATATTCGCTGAACTTCCACTATTCATTATTTACAGAACAGATTGCTGCTAAGTTTCCAAAGAGGAGTTTAGATGACGAAGTCCATGCGAACAGTGGATCCTGTACTATCCTTTGGCAGTGTGAATCTATTATCTGTCAGATAGCCAGACTGTGGCAGAGCATCACCGCTTTGCCTCTGAGCTCAGAGCAGAACGAGCCAGGTGTTGCGGTAACAGACTTCCCCTGTGGCCCACTGATGAAGAACATCTGGAGTGCTTCTGTTCCGCCACTTCTTTCCTGTCCCCAATATGACCAGGCGATGTAGCTAGCAGTGCGATGCATGTCGACACATGGCTCCAAGGTCCCTAGATAGGGTAAGAGATGCTCCGATATTCGCTCCTGACAGGTCTGCCCCATTGACACAGTGTGCACTCTTTCCATATGTGTGGCGAGTGTCGGCTGCGCGGGTCGGGAGCTGAGCCTAGTCAGAGAGTTTGCAACTTTGCAGGTGAGCTCCTGTAACTCTTCAAGGGTTGAAGGGCGGGACACGGCTATGCTCCGTGAAAGATTGACTTACGATTTGTTAATTAAAGGGTCAATTAAATCCACATTGAAAGCTCACATATATGTAAAACTTACCTGAATTGATAACACATTGTGTTCTCTGCAGAAGTTCTTAAAAACAACCAGTGGCCTATTTTGTTAATAATTTTTGAGAGGATTAAAAAACAAGGGTCTTTCCTTTTCATCTGGTGTGCCGAGGACTCATTTCTCAGCTGTGATTAAATTGTAACAAACGCCATGGTGGCTTCACTCGCTGTACTTTTAAAGCTTCTAATCTATATCCACTTTGACAGCCTACATTTGCAACATGATTAACAGATGGGAATAAAAGTCTAAAGCAAACAAAGTAATGTAATAATATAACTTTTCTTTTACAATGCAGCTGCCGAATCTGATGCTAAATCATTAAGAGTGATGTACTGGACTTCGGGTAAGTCTGTGTATTCAATATGCAAATACAGACTTAGTTGAACACTCGCACTACAGACTGAGGAAATTCTCAAATTTTAATTTTGTAATGTCGTTGTAAACTGCAGCACGAGAGAAACATTTCATTGCTTTGAATCACAGATAGCAAAAGCTATTTATGTCAAGAAGAATGTAATTATTTTTATAAGCATAGCCTAAAGGCACTGTTAATCCCTGACTTTTAGATATGTGTTTGTAAGAGTCCAATCCCACTTTTATTAAGTGAAATATGCATCTAAGACTGTTTCTGTCCTGCTCCCCTCTTGACAGCGGAGGCTATCAAAGAGTTAAATCTGCTGGGACCTTGCTCCGCTGGCCAAATGAATGGTAAGCACAGTGATCCAAAACACCCCCTGCAGAAATAAAACAATATATATAGAAATGTGCAATACTGGGAT
The DNA here is from genome assembly GCA_901007825.1 of Macroramphosus scolopax. NCBI lineage: Eukaryota > Metazoa > Chordata > Actinopteri > Syngnathiformes > Centriscidae > Macroramphosus > Macroramphosus scolopax. Next base: position 31,034 of record CAAKHC010002196.1, on the reverse strand, counting down.
TTAATTTTCCTACCGCCATCCATTTATATAATACATGAAATGAACCTCAAATTAATTTGCACCGAGGCTCTAAAGTAACAATGTAATCTCAGTGTTATAGCGCAGTCGCAAATGGATTTCTGTCTCTTGTAATTTTATAAGAAGCACTCTAGGGGTCACCTTAAAAGATGTCGCAATTTTTTAAAAGCCCAAACTACCCCGTGGCCTGTCAGCAAAGGGGATCTCTGCAATGCAATCTGTTTTGTGCCATCGATTTGTCTGGTATTGCACCTTGTCACATGCTTTGCCTGTTAGGTTTGCTGGTATTGGCAGAGATGACTAATATTATACCCACATGTCTATAATAAAGTGTGGTGTATCTGCTTACTTGTGCGCAATCCCGTCCTTACAACTTCCTGACCAGTGCAGAATGACTTGAACCCTGCTAAATGTTAAAGGAACAACATTACATTACATGGCACAGCAAGAATGATGGTGAGGCGCTCAGCAGAATATGATGATCCCTCTCTTGGCTTCCTGAAACTCATTTCTACTAATCATATTGAATTTGATTCCCTTGATGCTGCAATTCATGTTAAATGTTTTCAGTTTTTTCAGTTAAGTAAAAACACAGAGAAACTAATGTCCCTCATGTGGTTTTAAAATTAGGTTTTGCAGTCTGTATCCAGGCTTTTCCAATACAACACAGACATTCCCGAGCACTGAAAGTCATTAAACTAGTGTCTTTCCCATTTCAAAAGGGCACATATCTGACACATGTCGAGCAGCACCTGTCAGGCAATCATTCATTGCAGAGCTCGTCCCTACAGCCATAATGTATGCCCTCTTGCTTCAAATCCACTCAGCATATCCAGAACTTTTCATACGTCACATGAGCCCACCCAGATAACATCTGAGCCATAACTCAGTACCTAAATTTAGGCAATATATTAAGACGCTCCCCCCTGGACTCGATCGTGACTTTTGCCTTTTTTTGGGAGCAAAGCATCGTGTTTGACAGCGGCTGGATAGGAGGCTGTCCTTGTGCGGTGTTTAGATTTCAAATAACCACAAAGACTCGGTGAAGGTCGCTCAGAATACACAATGTGACATGATTTAAAAAGTGTTTTCACAACAGTAGCAGATGAGAGCTCGACGCTGCCAGAAAACCGTGTTGACCGCACACTATCATCTTATAAAACCGCGGAAAAGATCAAATTAGAAACATGTAGTTTATCGGTGAGGTTTCCTGTTGCATTGCCGAGCACGATAACGATGATAATTACACTAGTAATGACACACTAGATTTGCTTGTGTGTGACTGACGTCCGGCCCTTGTCCTTGGATTTAAACGCCCTGAAAGAACCCCGATCAGATGGCTTGTTAATTTCCTCATTTCAGCGTTTTATGGATTTTCCAGTTGCTGTTGTGTTCATATACAAGCATTTCAGCTGACCCCACTGACTCTTTGTGTGTCAGCGTTTTCTCTGAAGGAGGAATTTAAAGCTCAGAAAGTTTATAAATAAGCCTTCTATCAAGTTCCACAACAGGTGTGACCCCTGTGTCCTAAAACTGAACACTTTCAGTGGGCGCTGTTCGGTGAGTTAGCACGGGAGGACAAACCACTAACTGCCGTGTCATACAGAAACCTTGCCTTGTATGTGATGACATGTTTTTAAAAAACACCCCTCACTCAGTACATCATGACAAAGTGTTAAACAGTGCCCAGTTCAACTTCTCAAAGCAGCTGTAGCGAGGACAGACATGTCAAGTTCTGTCTCTGCCAGGGGAGTTTGAGGCATTCAATAAAGCTTTCAAGGATAAACGCCATATCAGTTGATATACTATACCCAACAGCAATCAGTATGACACGCCGAGAAGAACGCAGCTTGTCCCTATGGTGATTCAACAAATGCACAAGGAGGGATAGTGCGGAGCTTGACAGGGTAGTTGTGAAGGACCAACTTCTTTTCAACGCTTAACCTCAGAGTTTAGCAAGAACTCTATTACTGTTGCCAAGGCTACCGCTATTGCTCAAAGTGTAAACACAACAGGAAACACAGGAGAGTATTTAGGAAGAATTAGCAGTATGGTACATGTTATATATCAATGTGGAGCGGTGTCTCTGTGCAACGCACAACACTACGCCCAGGGAAATCCCCCCTGATTCGTCACTCGCTCGTCAATTGTCCGGAGGTCTCACATTGCCCATAATTACAAAGGAGAGATAGAGTTTAAATCTCTGCTCCGTCACTCTTTGTTGTCTAGACCTAAATCTCCTCCCTCATGGCTTTGTTCCTCCTCTTCATCCTCTATATGTCCTCGTACTTTCTGCGGGGATATCCGTTGTTGCGGTGGCCATGACGGTTGGCAAGCTTCAGCTTGATCGACTGGTCCCCGGTGTAAACAACACAAACATGGAGTTACTGCTCAAAGACATTCAGTGACGAACATACATCAAAATACACTCTACTAGCTTGATTTAGAGATGACACAAGTTATGACAATTTAAACAGGTATGACAAAAGAAATAAGAGATTATTTTGTCTGTTCTTGGCTTCTGTTGATGAAACACAGTGAGCTCTGCGGAAGAGGACCCGCTGACTGTGTAGTGATTTTACACTAATAAAGCGTAGTTATGTATATTATATTCTGTTTCTTCCAGTAATCCCTCCTAAATACCACACACTTAACCTTTAATACATGCCATGCATTGTGCTTTGTTTTGAGTCTGAGCAAGAAAGTTGCGAAATTGAAGTGGAAGGAGCTTTCAGCCCCTGAGGGAATAATTATGGTCAATCATAAAACTTTATCACAGTGTGAGACAAACAGAGAGACAGAGTCTGAGCTGATTGCTCAAATACAGTCTAAACAAAGACACTCAGTCATGCATAACTGATGTGCTTTACTCCTCAGTCCTCTAAAGGTTATAAGGTACAGATACTAGTCAGGAGTTTACAGCACATATGTGCCATAGCTGAAATAACATTTACATACGGCCGTTGGAGAGCATGAACAACAACTTTTTTCTATGAGGCAACCTAGCTAAAGCTGGTTTACCACATTTTCCTTCTCACTTAAAGGTGAAAATATTGGAAATGATTCATTGTACACGTCCTATGAAGTAAAAGAAAACATGTCGTATTTCAACAGCAGATTTTTTTTCTTATTTTGCTGACGATTTAAAACAGTCGGTTTAATATACCATTTTATTCAGCACATCAACGCTGATGAGAACAGTCCAGAAATTAGAGACGATGGGTAATGGTGGGTAAAATGTGCTCCTCGATGTCACTCCCTTGTCCTCAAATGTCCCTCCCTGTCCCCTGTCAGCTGAGAGCAGTCTTAGAATTAGGCGCGCGAGAGCCGAGAATGAAAGCTGTTTGGATTACTTTACATTATTTCAATCAATTATTCAAATGTCCCCGTTGCCTTCATGATGGCTTGACAAGACACGCCAAATAATGATCCCTGCCCACACGCAGACGCTTGCATGTACGGACGTGTGCTCATCTTAACGCTCACTTACAAATACTCAGCTAAGAATGAACATTTTACACATTCAGGCATTTGTCGTGTTGATTGGGCCAAGCTGTGGAAGGACGTCTTCGTCAGGTGGACCCGTGTCAGGTCAGCGCTGGTGGATACTAAGGCTAGTTGCATTTAATGTCTCTGTCATCTTAGTCACAGATAAGCAGCTGAAACAGCAGAGTGAGATGGGGAAAGGAACAAGTATAGCCAAACAAAAAGAACAGGGGACCCTTTGTCCCAGACTGTGACTTTAAAGAGTGTCAAAAGCTAATAAATATTTTAGAATTAGCTGGTTGTCAGGGGCAGGCCCACTCTATCAGGCGTCTGCTCTGTTTACTCTCTAAGGGAAACAGGTGCAGCCACATGAAGGAGAATTTCATTTCAAAAATAGCATTTAGCGTTTTACTCCTCGTGGAGGCCTTCTCTGAGAGAAATTCTCATGTAATCATACACCATGGTTACTGAAAACTTCAGAAGTTGATCCGCACTGACATATGGTGTCTTAGAGAGGGGAGGAGCCACTGGGGCTTGAGGGACATAAATAGGATTTAAATGTTTGTTTTGTGATTATTCGTAAAGGACATATTTCCCCAACAACTGCATGATATTACTCACTTTTGCTCTGTTCTTATCCAGGTCGGCCTTGCAGTTAAAATATATATATTTTTTCAAACATACATTTTAATTTTCCATTAGTTGCACAGCTAAATAGGCTGAGCAAACACAGGTCTGTATTACACGCAAATGTACAAATGAGATTCAGCGTGCCAAAGAATATTCAGGAATCACAATCTCCTTCATGTAGAAGCTCAATCTAGTGACCCTTTTGTGAGATGGCTTTGTGCACGGGGCCTGTTTATTTTAATTATTAGGAGATTGTTGTGTCTCCTGAACTTCCAGGTTGGGCTCACACTCCCTCTGAGCCTTCGCATCTTTTCGCATCGAGTCTTTCCATTCATGTCATCAAATGCTGCATGCAACATAATGAGAGATGTGGCAATTAATTTTCTTTTAATCAAGGTTGAAATGAAGTAAATTGCTGCAGCTTGGCGAGCCCTCATTTTCTATTTTTGCAGTGATGCAAAACAAATACGATAAAATTATGGCCCTCCTCACCTTCTGTAATTAGAAAGCATGAATGATCAGAGGGAGATGATATGTGCTATACAGTACCTCCGACTATGCCTCTCTCCCCAGAGATCAGATTTCAGCTCTTTTGAAACAGATGACCATGTTTTCCTCCCCTCGCCTCCCTTATTTGTCTGTTCTTTTTTCCCTCTGCTGGAGTTACAGACAGAGAGAGCAGCTCAACATGACATTGACTGCAATGTTGTTGTAATGCCTCTCAAATCTTATTAAAGACCACAGCTGTGAAAGACCTTGCTGACTCTACACATTTCCATTAACTATGCTCTTCCAGTATCCCTTCCAAGCTGATTAGGAATTTATTGAAATTAGATTTTACTTGAGCATCTTATCATCGCCATATGGTGACCAGCTACGTTGAAGATTTGTTTTCGACAAAGTGAAACGCAGCCTCTGTAATACGATTTGAAGCGATAGCTCTTCAGTTATCATTTCACACTACTGCAAACTTTAACGACAGACCAATCAAGTTTCTCGTTTGCGTTAAAAAGCCTCTGTACCAGGAATATACCATTTGTCTTCAGAAACGTTTTTGATTGGGGCGATACTGCAGTCTTCATAGAGAACCCACACCTTAATTTCCTGTTGGAAGTGATTGAGGAAGTCGTCACCCACCTTTTGTTGTCCGCTGCTTAAACATGTAAATAGCATAGATGGAGCGAACATGTTTCCCTGGGATGTTACAACCAGATTGTGTGTAGACTTTTGTTTGTTATAGGTAAATTATAAGAAACTGTAGGAGAAAATATAACAATGTAATAAGGCAATTTTTTTTTAGGTCATAAGAAATTCCTGATTATCTCTGAAGTTTGCCAGAAAGAGTAATTCACTGGCTAAGGTATTTCAGCTTTTGCCCTCTGCTGCTCATGTGCTGCGTACATCTGTCACACCAAATGTGTCTCCGTGCGGCCTCAAACTCTCGGTGCAGACATTGTTGAAATGCGCTGGAAAAATATATACAAAGGCTTGATCGAGCATTAGCTCTAAGTCAGCACAGTGAGGTAGGCACGATGACAGCTGTCCAATCTTCCCCTCACCCCCTCTTCCCTCATCAGCCACCATCACTTCTCAAAAATATTCTCTGTTTACCATACATAGGCAGCTGCCACTACCGTTAACTTCTATAAGACAGCCACCTGCTAAAGGACATTTGTACATGTCTTTATTTAATTAAGGTGAATGCCAGTTCATTGGCCCTCTCATGCAATGCGACTTAAAATAAATCGACCTTGATCACGCTCCTGCCAGTGGACCGTTCGGAGGCTTGTAGAAGGGAACACTTCTTATTCATTGGTCAAAATGTCAGATTTGCAGAAAACGGTTAACACTGTTTATGTAAGTAGTGTCACACTGTATGGCAACATGCGTTTATTGCACACTGGACTGAACATAACATTAGTTGAATACTGTCTCAACACTTTCTGTGTATGAAACAGATCCACACACACACACACACACACACACACACACACACACACACACACACACACACACACACACACACACACACACACACACACACACACACACACACACACAGTGTGAAGTGAGCTTGTTTAATGAAGATAAAACAGGTATGTAAGCTGGTAACAGATGTAGGACCAAGTCATTGTTTTGCAAGTCTCAAGTAAGTCTCAAGTCCTGAGTAAAGCCCCAAGTTAAGAATGTCAAATTGGAAGTTGTCCACAAGTCGGAAACTTTGTCCTAACTCAGGACTTCACTTGGGAATTGCCAGTCTAGTTTAAAGAGTCGAGTTGGGACTTGAGTGTAAAGACTTGCGTCTTCCTTGGAAAGCAATTAATTGGTCGCACCTCTGTAAACTTCTGTAAAAACCTGTGTCAGACATCAAAATATTCTCTCAGGATGGAAGAAACACTTTAGTTTAACCAAACTATGTGTCTTTTCTAACCTTTGACTGCCATGTGATTAGCTTTTAATGTTTTATAATTAGTAGTACGACTGGCAAAGGAGTCGGCCGGGCAGAGGTGGGATGGGGTGCGCCCTTGAGAGCAGGACTTATGAATCAGTGGCTGGCAATAAATGACCCGGATCATTACTGAATCAAGTGATCTGCAGAATAATCTATTGATTTTCTGGTCTTTCTTACTCCTTTATTATTCTGTATCACAGTATTGCAACATCAGGAGGAACCTGCTGATGGATGGGATGCTTGGACCTCTGCAGTGACCGGGCAGGGTTTTGCTTAAGAGTGAAGTATATATATTACAGATTCCAGGGTAGTAGGCATAAAATAAATAACAATGCATGGGTTTATGGCCCTTAAGGTTTGTCTTAACTATATGAATGATATAATGTTTTCGAATGTGTCAAGATGTTTCTCTTGATGTAATGGGTGAACTGGTGGAAGGTCTCAGTAGCATTAAATACGTACAAGACATAACAACATACGGCCACAGAACATAGGAGATCGCTCTGAACTCGCTACAATATTTATCTCGAGCTCTATCTATCTGTCCATAGGGAAACGTCAAATTGCCATTGAAAACCTTTAATTTCTTTAAATATGCATGAAGAAAAGTGCTTGTGTGAAATTATTCAGTCTAACCTTGAATTTCTGTTTAGTTGTAAATGCCACACCAAAGAGAATTTCTCCTTGTCCTCTGTGTTTATAGTGTGATTAATGTATTAGAGGTATATCAAGCAGTCATTTTTCTTGAATCTCAAACATTACAAGGAAGGTAGAGATTAAAGCACTATCTACCTTGTTAGTCGACTTTGCTATCGATCCTTTTAATTCTTTATTATGTACAACAGGACACATCGCACAACTGCTAATTGGCAATAATCTGTTTGTCAATAGTTCACAAGACTGCAGAATTTAGATAAGGATAGTTCAAGTTTAAAATACATTATCACAGCCCACCTATTCCTACGGGATTTGCTCCTGGAATATCGTCAAGGAGTCTCATGCTCAGAATATTTTACAAGAAATTATTGATGTATGGTAGGTGGTAGGAAAGGTGAGAGACAACAAAGAGAGGAGGTGACATTAGTGCTTTGCCAATAGGATGGTAGAGTTAGTAGATGTAAATAGTGCTTGACTGTGAGACTTAAACCACACATTGTGTGATATTTCAGGTTCTCATTTTAAGTTGGGAATAATGCAGAAATATAATTTACGGCATTGAAATCCATCTTAATGTCAAAGCTGCACTGATAATGTTTCTTTTTCCTGGTCTCTCCCTCCAATATATGAGTGATGGTGGTGGTTTTTGCTCATCCCTCTGATCTTGGTCGTTGTGTTTTTGAGGGCAATGGCTCTTGCAAGGCAAAGTGGCTCCGTGTGAGGAGCCAAACAAAAAGACCCTCAATGGGATTGTGATATCTTAGCTAGTAATACAGCACTCCTGGAATAAGGTGACCATTGCATCCAAACATTGGGAGGCATGGCTTTGACCCGTGGGGCCCGGACCAACACCGCCCGAAAGAGTTGCATGGTGCAATCCACTCGATGGGACAGGCTTTGGTGTCGGGGGTGTGGACCACTGGATTGGTGCTTTGTTACTGACAACATAGATTATTGAGACGAAATACGCTATTTAAAGATAACTGTGTTTTTTTTGACGTGTCAGTGCCATAGATAAGATCTGGTTAGTTTTCGCTCAAGTATGTTGGTTATGGCTAGGAAAGCATCATGGCTTGGGTTAAAGTTGTGTAGCTCGCAGTTTAAAATGGGACACAATAGGACTCAAACAACAGTCTCCCACTGCAAAGGGTTTGTTGGACCCACTTGCCTTCCAAACCTATGTACTAGCATGGACTTTCTTATTTTATTTTAAAATCATCACTTTCTTTATCGGTCAGAAATTATATAAAAATCACATGAAAGATATTATAAGTTCGGAAACATTGAGATGATACCTTTCACAGGTTTACATTAAAAAAATTGTTAAAAAATACATTTCACTTGCCAGTTAAATTTGAGCTCCACATCATCTGAGCTAGGTGTGAGGGCTAATGTTAGCTTAGCATTCAACAACAACCACAAGGCTATGAGAGCAGATTTATTTCGGTTAGATGGACAGACAAGGTTTACAAATTTGACTAACCACTATAGTATACCACTATATAGCCCATACTCAGTTTGCTGAGAACATAGAGAACCCCAATAATAATTGGCTGTTTAAAAAGACGTTAGTAAAACACCTAGCTGAATGCCTGCTGCTAGCATGACACAGCTAGCTAGTAGTGTTATGTGGGCGGGGCTTCTCAGGCAAATGCAAGCAGGTAAAATTAGCTGTGGGATGAAGTCAATTGTTGTTTTGGATGATAAACAAAAACTAAGTTATACCAGAGTTGAAAGTAGGAAAGTTATAGTTTCAGCAGCTGGTCCGAGAGATGGTGCCTGATAAATGTGTAAGTATAATGATATCAGTTTAAATCTATTTGCTAACATGTTAAGACTAACTATAACAATATCTGTCATATTTTGTCGTTAGGGCAATATCTGGGTTTTCAATTAAGTACATTTTTTAATTAATTTACTTTAACTGTCGAATAAAATTATATTGTTTCTGTAATAAAACATGAGAAAGTAGCAAACTGTTTGACAAGCTGTCAGCTGAGACGCTAAACTCCAGTCCAGCTTTTCCAATCAACACCTGCTAACCGAGAAATTCAATTAGTACTCCTCTTCCCACTTGGAGCCGGTCTCCAGGGCAGATCTTCCGGGCGACTCGCCATATAAGAAATTAGAAAATGCTACAATAAAACGTGAAAAACAGAAAAAAAAATGTGGCAACTTTAATAATGACATCTATCACGCCGTCCACCGTAAACACACACCTCCCTTTAGTCGGAAGTCACGGAAAGAGCGAAGTATCGTTACCACAGGTAAGAGTTTTCCTTTTCCTCTAACTACTGTACATGCCCATTTCGTTTCCAAACATTTAACTCCGTGCAGAAAGCGAAACCGAAGTGTGCCTCGATGCAAGTCGGACAAACCGGGATGGATAATTGATAAGCAGTTTTAAACATTTAAGAAGTGACATAGAAGGACAGAGACAGAGACGTGATGTGTCGGTAAACACGGCTTGACTCTCCGCCTCGGTGCAGCGGAGGCAGCAGCGCCGACAGCAGCAGGTCCCGAGCGACTCATGCGGTCTGTTACTGAACCTCCTGTACCTTTGAAAAGCCGGAGAGTTGACCAGGCGTTCCTGTTAAAATGTGAATATTAGCGTTGCCGGTCGAGCGAATTCAAACACGTCAAAAACAGAATAGAATCTGCGGGCCACCAAACTTAAGAGAGACATTGGAACTTTCCCCCTCACTTCGCACTCTTTGCACAGTGCAAGCGAACTCAAATATTCCCTTTCCCAAAATATAAAAGACAGAAGAGACAAAGAGAGCGACTGACATATTTTTTTATTACTCAGCAACTAGGAACTAATAATGACCGCTAAAAACAACACACATGAGCTTCTTTTGGGTGCGACTTCAGCGCTGAAAGCCCTGTTTATATGTCGAGAGAAACTTAGTGAAACTCCTCTGGTTGCCTCATAAACCGGTAGTAGCCCTCATACAGTATCATTTACTGTAAATGGAGGAAGTACAATAAAAGCAACTAATATTCAAAGTCTGAAATGCAGAAGTTTTGTTTTAGAATATGATCTGTAAAGTACTTTTCAAAACGTAGTCCAAGTTTACGTGGTTATTTTGGACTGCAGTGTGAGATAGAAGCTTAAATTACAACCTTCCCTTCTAATTTTGTGTTTCATCAGGTCATTTTGCATGAATGTCATACATAGATACTATTAAAAATAGTATATATATTTATTGCACAGTTCTAAGAAACTGACAATTTGTCCAAAAATGTTTAAACAATTGGCAGGTTATACACCTTGTTGATTCTCCCCACGCACGCACACACACACACACACACACACACACACACACACGCTCGTAAGGAGCTGGCAGGGTCTCTTCAATGTCCTGTCCAACTGATTCAGTCATTTGCATAC
>CAAKHC010002196.1:0-19955 GCA_901007825.1 Macroramphosus scolopax | reverse complement strand
GACTCAGGCCTCAGAGACGATGGCAGCTCCGTGTCCCGGTGACGGCAGCTTGATTACAGACACTTAACATGTAGGTGACACCTGAGGCAGAATATTCCCCTTGTCACACACACACAGACACACACACCACACACACACACACACACACACGGTATTTAAATGGTTAATATGATATTTTGCAGTTCCTGCTCTCACGGGCTGTAACGCAGGTTTTATGATTTCCATATAGAGCAAACAATCTGTTGAAAAACACTGCGTGCCCTGCGTGTTTGGTTAGTTGTGATCTCGACAAAACACCACTATGATGTGAGATTTAATTTAACATGCTTTTGTAAAGGGTCACTGTTTGTTCTCATGTGCATTTATAAATGTCTGCGCTGTGTGCTTGCCCCTGTGTCTGTTATTATTCTCAAGGATGAAGATCAGGACAGGAATAGATCACTGGCACTTTAAACCCGGAGTTCTCATATTCTCGCCGGATCTTTCTCCTTTGCTAATTATTGTGTTGTTTTCAGAGCAAATATGTCATATCCATGGCGACCAGGCAGCTTTATTGTCTCTCCCATGCAATAGCTCACAAAAGTAATTAATTATCCTCTTTTTTCTCTCCCCCTGTCTTTGGTTAAACAGATCATTCATGGAAAGCCATCTTCTTTATTAAAAATGCCACAGCTAGTACAACATAAGGTAAACATGAACCTTTTTTTCAATTGTACTATTTTGATAGCCTTTTGTGCTTAGATTTTTTCCTTGCATAACATTTGTAGACGGCATAATTGTCCAATGTAAAAAGACGTGTTATGCGCAGTGTGTGCTTTTGAGATATTTTCCATAATGCTCTCATAATGCAGCAGCTGTGCTGCTTAACTGTTTCAGATGTATTCATGCATGCAAAGCAAGCACACTTGACACTTATACAAGCAGTCTTAAAAACACATGTTTGGACCTGATATCATCTTGCATTTTGTGTGATTTGAATAGAAAGCATCAGCCAGGCAGAAGGTAAGTTTACTTTAATGGTGCCTCTTATTTCATAAGGTCACCAAAAATAATAACCAGCAGCAGGTGACACAACAGGGTACAATAGTTCAACATAGTCCATTGCCGGTGTATGGTAGACGCGCTTTCATTGTCCAAGAAGGAGCTTCCTGCTCGTCATCCTGTGTGCTCTTGCAGTGTAACTCTGGAATGTGACCGCACGTGTCTACTGTCCAGAGATCCGTCTCTAGTTGGACACCATCCAGCCTTCACTGTCAGACTGGTGGCACAGGTTCTCATCCCTCTTCAGCATTGATGTGACACTGCAATATCCATCTGTCAAACATACTGCCCTTATTTCTCTCCCTCTCATTTGCTCACACCCTGCCTTCCTGCTTTCCTAAGCTTTCATCGCTGCGATAGGTGAATAGAGCTAGGTAAATCTCCCGAGCTGAGAAAGCAGAGGACTATTTGTTCATTTGTGCTCTTTTAATTGTGATTTGGTTTGTTAGTATAGTTTAATGTTTATGGATGTGGACCATTTGATTGGGTCTGTCTTTCTGAAAAAGGCACTTGAAATGTTGCCTGTAGTGCTGTGCTCCTAGTTCACTCGACCAGTTGAGATCTCATCCGTTAATCAGTGTGTGATGCCGCTGACGTTCTTATTTCCTGCAGCACTATCAGTCAGTGAAATGCCTCATGTCTCATAAGTACCCATCTGCATCTGTCAAGGGGTGTGTAGAATTAAACCCATGTGTATTCCTTTTCTGTTTGACCTTGGCTGTGGACCTCAGGTCTTTGATGTCAAATAAGCGTCAGTAATCCCATGCGGCATTTGACAAGCTTCAGGAGCTATTACTTTTGTTTCCCGGCACATAAGCGTTATCAATTACCCTTCGTGTAATAATATTGTGTACAAATTCACACTACCACAACCATTGTGTTTTACCTTGTAAAAGTATACTGCCTTCCACACGTACTGTTATACCATCACAAATAGCAAACATGTTTTTTTAATCATCATTATTGTTTTTATTTTAGTGCTGAGGAAATGTCCTTTTTGCATGCTTGATCAGCCAGTAGAGAAATCCAATATAATGGAGGTTCAAGGTGAATTGCATCCCGTGCATTCACCCCCTCCTCAACTGAAGGAATATTCCAGAGGAAAATAAACAAATCACACAGACAACAGTAATATAGGGTTGATTTAAAAAGGCATGAAATAAGTATCGATTAAATCCTGCAGTTCATAGATGAAAATGGCCTTTTTGGTAATTTGTCCTGGGTCCTTTCAATACAATTGAGAAAGAGAGAGAGGCAGGGGAGACTGCAGAAAGGGTGGAGAGGAAGAATAGAGTGAGAGCGCAATAAGACAAGTGAACAGTGTGAGAGAGGAAGACAGAGAGAGGAGATTTCACAGTTGAGAAAGGGACATGCTGCCCCTTTCCGAGCTCATTATCATTCTTAATAAGTCTTAAGGAAAGAAGGAGCATTGAGTGTAAATGCACGGTAATCCTTACACTGTCCAAGGTTAGTAGGGACGTCAGCACATGCGCACCGTTCCCAGCTGGCCACTTTGGGACTGGGAGGGGACCAAAGGAGCACAGTTAAGGATAAATGTTCAAGGAGAAAATGAGGACGTTTAGACACTGTATAAAGGTTAGACCCTTTTTTCCCTGCCTGTAGCTTTTCAGTGGCTGCACCACCTGGCATTCAGTGAGTAGGCAGTTCTACATTGGACTACAAAACGATACAGCCAACAATAGAAGAAGAACTAAGAATCGCCAGGTGAAATTTAGAGTACATAGCTTGATTAAAAATCTAAATGGGTCAGTTTTGACTTTGGCACGATTCATCACAAGGGATTGTATTCTAAGGAACTGTTGGCTGCAGTGCATGCCTAACTCACTGTTCTTTGGGTGCAGTCCAATAACAAGCATTAAGATGAATTGGATGAACTGGTGACCAATTAACTCATTTAACAAATTGCCAGCCACTTGTAGTAGTTGTTCAACCATGTTGCTTAAATGGAAATCCAATGCAGTATTTATTTATATACTTGCTAATCTTACACACTAGTGTTGTGTCACCCTGTGGATTCTAGTGGGTTGGCAATATTACATTATTTCTGTTCGTTAATCAAGTCAGATGTGAGACATGACTGGCACATTAATCTTAGTCCACAGTGAAACCCCACCGGGAGGCGATTTTTATTCTTTCAGTAATTAGTACATTGAGTAGTTTCTGCTGTTACATCATCTGTCAGTCTTTACTGACGGACATCCTCTGTTTAGTTTAGGTGAAGGGGGGGGGGGGCTTTGAGCATGCAGGTAACATACAGGGTTTGTAATTAGTCATAAGCAGCCGAGGCTCTTGTCACTCCATTAATTTGTCTGCCGATTTCAGCACTGGCCCTCACAATTTCCAGAAGCTCACCATCTCTCCATTTTGACGTTTTTGTAAATGACACTTCTTTACCCTAAGATGATTGTATTCTTCCATTTACGCACCAGTCACATTATTAAAACATCGATAGCAAGTTCGCTCACTTGCCATGAATTCTCGAGACAAAAAAGCTGCTCTATTTATACATGGGGGTCAATGGGACATTAAAGGGCATTTTTTACAAGGGAGTTGGCAGGGTAAATTCAGTATAATGTCCAGTCTGACTGATTCGCACAGTTAAATTCTTGCATACAGCTCTTCTGTTTAATCTCTACATTAGTTCAGGCTTGCAGCGCACGTGTGAAAAGGGGCTTTAAAGGTTCAATGGAAAAAATGTTGGCTCTTTCAGTTTTTCTTTTCAATATTGAATTCTCAGCACACAGTTAAAGGTATTCATGTCCTCAACTTAAATACTGGAAGCCTTTATAAACCGCCAGCCTCTGGAGCTTCTGGTAATGTTCTGTTGTTGCCACTTTGGCATGTAACCAGAGGTGTAACCACAGATATTAAGTTTGTTCAAATGCTACGTGTGGTTTTTAATTTTAGGATTCACTTACTATGTTAACTGTTACTTAGTTTCCCGTCTGAGTCGGTTGTATAGTGATAATGACTCTATGGACTCTCTTGGGAATGAGTTCGCTTAATTGCCCAAGAAGGGGACAACAGTCATAAGCAAATGAAATTGGAGCTGATGGTGTAGAGTTGGAGTGCCCTTTTGTCTTGTTCAGTGTAATGCCATCTCTGTGCCTTTCTGTCATGTAAGGATGATTTACCCAGAGACAGATGTTCTCAGACCTTTACTCATGAACCTGCACCATTTTGTTCTATTTTTTCCGCTTTTAAAGGTTAAGGAGGCTTTTCCTACAACATTGCAACCGCTTTTGATTGCTGAGGTGTCAGTTGATCTACAGAGTGTTGAGTCTAGAAGATGCAGCGAAAGTGGATTTAACTCTAACTGGGCTGGAAACGTTGCCAAGTGACAAATGAAAGATGCTTCTTGTCGTCTTCACCATTGTCCTTATCAGACTGCATTTTGGTTGCAGCTTGGTTGGCAACCTGCTCCATTGCTGCCCCCCTCCCCCCACCACCAACCCTCCAACCCCTCCAGGGAGCCTTGGGAGGCAGAGAGCCATCACCATGGTGATCTGAACACAGATCCCCTACACACCGGTCCATTGTGACTGGCGTGTGTTGAGGTGAGAGGGAACAAAATGTCACAGCAACAGGTTTTTTCGTGTTTATGTTTTTGCTTGAATTCTCAGTGGGATTGTGCTCAGATCCGTGCGCTAAGTTACACTGGAGGGACTTTTGGAGGGACTGTGGTCGCTACGACACGACTACAAATTTATAGTGACATGCAAATAAACTGTAAAAACTGTAAATATTAACCAGTACATGATTTCATTTCAATTTTGACTGCGATCAAGGAAACATTGAATAAGTCTCATGAGAGGGTTTGATTTCTTTAATATATTCTGGAATTTTATAGTTTGGTTTGCACAGTTTATATTTAATCAGGATCAGAGTAAAGGGAAAATATTTCATAGGTGAGCAACCTAATTTCTGTAGATCCCACTATCCCCCTTTGTTGTTTAACCTGAAACAAAGAAAGCAGGCATCATGCTTCCCCAGTGTTTTATTGTACATAGCATGCAGAATCAGGGTTGTAATGTACCACAGCAGCGTAAGCATGGAGTGTTACGTATAACGCCCCTGTCCCGACATGCTGGCTCTCCTTTTTATACAGACGTTGACGCTCTGAGACTACCTCCGCTGGGCTTAAGGGTGAAACAACAATTCCCCCGTCATTCCATGTTTGTTCTGTTTATACAGAACAGAAAAATGGTGCTACATTCCCACCTTGATCACAAGGTATAAAAGGGGTTCCTGTGGCCCACGTCTCATCTGGCTCCCTGTTTCAGTAAGAATCCTCTTTGGCCTGACTGGAATCCCCTTCTCCTTTGCTCTACAAAGGGAAGCAAGGATACCATTCAGGAGCTTTTGGACTCTCATCTTGTTCAAGCTTTATGGATCTGTCCTGTCCTGCAAAATGTATGGTATTGATGGCGGTGGCAGACAATGTGTCTCACAGCAAGTCCCAGGGTTTAACTTGCTCCATGCCCCTCTGTACTTTTGCCATAGTTCATGATTATCTTAAGGTACGGGTTTTTGAGCTCTCAGTTTATGGTGACCTTTGACGTGTCTTGATCCAGGCAACTTGCTATTGGTTGCAGACTTTGGAGAGAGAAGGGGGATTATAGATAATGTGGCATTGAAGAGGTGAGGCAGATCTTGCCCCCAACCCTGAAGAGGATGTTGGCTGTTCTTATGACAGTTTCAGTGTTGCCCTCAGTCCCAGAGGTTGAGAAGGAGGGTCACCCTGTACCAGAGGCCACAAGGGTGGCTTCAAGCACACAACCCTAACGTCTGGCATAATGTCTGGGCCTCTTGCCCTATGCTCTGAGTAGGAGCCGTCCCATGTTTCCCATGCTATTAAATATAAAAGTGATCGTATCTAAAGGTGTTTAAAAGGGATCTCAGTATTTCTGTATGTACAGTTTTGTTTTTGGAGTGAGATATGCAGTGTGTGTGTGTGTCGCATACATACGCGTTAACTCCCCTGTAAGTCTCATTAATATTTGTCAGTACGAAGCTATAGCAGTAAGGACTTTTTGTGCCAAGTCTCTAAGAGTACAAGCGCCTTCTGCCATCTCTGTTCCCTGAGCAGATGCAAAGGTGCTGTTCCTGAGAGATCCTTTTATGTTTGGAGACCTCTCCTTGCTCCTTTGATTGCAACCTCAGCAACACAGGGCTGTCTCAATCAGCTCTCTGCTGTAATCCCACTTCAGAAATAGGCTACTCTTGGCTAAAGAAGAAAATACATTTTTTAGAGTTTATTAGAACACAGTTTGCCAGAAGGGACTCCTTTTCCCTCTCCTATAGCTGCTCCATTAATTAGCAAATTGATTAGGTGAACTTCAACCTGCCTCCTTGGCTCTTATCTCCCCATTCTAGGACAATATTGCTGTACCACGGGACAGCGTAAATATTTTAAAGGAAACCCTCAGTGAATCTCATTAAATGGCTACCGGGCAAAGCAGCTGTCTCCTGCTGAAGGTCCCAGCCAATTTTCTAAACTATGATTAAAGAAAAGTTTTTGATTATTTAAACATGCCATGTCCTGTGGGTTTTTTTTCAGTGCCACAGAAGACCTCTGTGATTACTGCACCCCTCCGTGCCAGGACTGATCCTCTCCCTTTGGATCTATTAGTTTGAAATCGTTAGGGTGATGACTTTTTGAAAGTGGCGGTCATCCTGGGATGCCATGTTCGAAATGCAACAAAGACCTCTCTTTTATGCACAAATGCTAATTAAAATTGTTACCCCCCATCCCCAAGCTACAGAGGGAGAGACTTGGTAGCAATTTGGCAGATAATCAAATTGCATTTTAAATGGAGTTTAAAGATGACTGGGGTCTGCTCACAGGAAGACACAACAGCACAAATTAAGCTAGAATAAGCTGCGTTGTGCACAGAGGAACAATACAACAAAATCCACATCACAATAGGATGATGCATGCAAATGCATTACATGCAATTTTTGATTTATGTTGTTTCTAATTCCTCAAAAGGAACCTACTTAAAACGAACACAGTCAGATCGGTTTTCTCTAAATGCATGAATGCAGGAATACTGTTTTTCTTAATTATGATTTCCCTCTTGCAAAGTGGCATTTTTTTCATAATATGTCCTTACAATCTGACCCGTTAAGGCAAAAATGCTAATAAGACATGATTTGTTAATGGCTTTGGTACCTTAGAAAACATTTTGTACTTAATTTTAGATTTTCAGCCTGACAGAAACGGCAAACTGGGTGGAAAATGTTGTCAACTGCTATGTTTGTCTACAATAATCTGTGCTTAGAAGCTGTCCCCCCACATTTGCTATACATCATCAAGTCCTCTCTAGCCAATCAAATTGCCTATTCACACAGCATTCCAGCACGTATTAGTGACATCCCGTTAGCGGAAAACAGAAAACTGACACAAAAAATTTGTGAAACAGACCTGAATTGTTTATCTCTCAGCATAAGTAGAAAGTGTGATTCTTATGAAATGATAGAACGTGGAGATAGAAGTGACAAACATGCAGTTCCTGAGCCCTCTTTTAATCCTTCCTGTGTCCTAGAAAAACTAAATACAGAAAATTTAGATTTCAACACCGCTCTTACTCGTGCAGCATTCCTCATTAATTTTAACATTCATCAAAAGACCAATACAGCCATTAGAACTGCTTCACATCTGTATAAGGCCATTACGGACAGCACAGCAAGTGATGCTTGACTTGTAAGTTTAAAGGGTTCTTAATGGTTGTGCTCTGCTTGCTGTGTAGCAGTGGCTGTGGAATTGGTGTCATGATCCTCTGTGGATGATACCTCACTTTTCTGGCAACCTAATGCTACATGTATCTGTAGTCCCGTGCTAAAGTGTTGCCTTAATCTCAGCATCGTAACATACTCACACAGTAACACGGTGTTTACCTGCACACTACAGGTTGCGTATGAGTAGATCTAATGTTGACCTCCTCCTCCCCCTCTGCAGATACCCACAACCAGAGAAAGTCCCTTGAGATCTTTAACAATGATCCCCCAAGGCAGTTAAGCTGTTTCACTTCAGATTTGTGGTTGAAAGGGGCTGAATACATTTAGAGAAATAAGAGGCACCAAAGCAGTGCTGCCTTATAGTATTTGATGCTCATTATTGAAGCATTTATGAGCATAGCGGACCAAAGGAAAGAAAAGTAGACATTGTATGCTTCATGGTGCCCTAGGGAGTATAGTGTAAGTAAGTGTAGTGATTTTATTAGATCAAGAAAAGTATTGATCTTGTCGCATTCATTATTATTCAAATTGACTGTTGCAGAAAAATACTTTTACTTTCAATATCTGTTTTTGATATGATAAACACATAGCATTGTGCAAATGTTCCACTGTTTGCGTCTGCAATCTGTGTGTATTGAGCGTCTCTGTAATGAGCTGCTGTCTTAGTGAATCAATCAGCCAATGGACTGCGCCAGGGACAGCCCTCCAGACGCATTCTGCCAGGGAAGAGGGGCTCAGATCGGGCGCAGTTCAGCAGTAGGATTTCTATGCGAGGCCAGTTGTCTTGATGACAACATCAGTTCAACAGTCAAAATTTGAACAAAACAATGTCTGGATAACAGGTCCAAATATCTTTTGTACTTAACATAACGCACAGTGTATTTTAATTGTCTCCCCCTTTCTAGTATAACCTGCAATTCTCACACGATTAGTCTGTATTGGAGTGTAATAAATGTCATCCATTTGCACATTTACTCAATGATAATTTCAAAGTTGGTGTTTGTATGTACATTTCCAATAAAAATTTCTAATTCTATTTTCCTTTGGTTGAAGCAACAATTAGCGGAAGTTATACTCTAATTGGACACACACAATCCCTGGCTTATGAAGCTGATTGACAAATATTGTTGCAAAGTTAATGGCACAAGAGGGATTTGATTGATCGAGTGGATGACTGATCACAAAACGGCAGTCAATATTTGGCTGTAGCTTTATTTCCCCTCCGAACAACAGTGTGCCAGGATGTATGGCTCGGCACAGCGGTGGCAAAGCACATATTTACTCTTCAGTCTCTCCCGGGGTTGATGCTGCTGCCTCTGATTGCTATACAGTTAATATCCTATGATGCTAAAATGAACAGTCTTGGAGTATTTATTCAGAATGATCAAAGCGTATTGGTTAAACCTGACCAATTTGGGAGTAGTTGGGATGGAAATCTCCCTCTAATTACTATACTGTGTATATGCTCTAGCCCTTCTCCCTCTGCTGCAAATGACGGCATTAAAAAAAGTCTCTTTTATTTATAGAAAATTTAGCTTCAGAGGCAATAGGCTAGTTCTGTTTTTTACGCGAGAGCAGACTTTATCTTTTTAATAAAAAATCCTGACTTGGTGAAAGTTTAATTAATAAGGGACTTAAAGCTAGGGGAATGAGCAAGGGAGTTGGGTCTTTAAGGGGGTACTTATTTTTCCATCTGGGCTATCCTCCAAAAAAACTGTCAATTAGTGTGTTAAGCTGAAGAGACAAAAAACGTCATTAGTTCTAGCAAAAAGAATAATGGGTTTTAAAGGTTTTGCTTTAGAGGCAGGCCAAAAGAACATGAGTGGGTCTTATGTATTTCATTTATTTCTTGGAATTATCAAAGTTTAAGGGAAGTCGTTATTGTTCTAAGGTGCATGAACGAGGAAGCAGACATAGCGGTTTGTTTCTCTAAGTTACTGTCAACCTTAAATGAGATAAGACAAATACAATTTGTTGTATGGTGGAGTGAATCATTCTGCATACAATATATTATTTTACAATTTTCCCAGTTTCCTAGTTTGCAAGCAATTATGATGTTGGCTGTGGCTTTGGACCATGATAAGATGTCTTTTTGTACACAATTTGAAAAGTAGATAGGTAAAATGTATGTGTACCGTCTCTTTGTATCTGCTGGTGCCCCTTTTTTTTAATTTCGGAGCCTCTGTATGAGACACTGGTTGGAGCTGCTCTAACTCTTGCTGCCTCAATCTCAGCTAGCTCTCAGCAGGCCTGCACGGATCCGAGCAGCTAGTTAGCGTGCATCTTTAGTACAACCATGTCATGCTGTAAATGCCCCGCGGTCTGTGTGTGTGTGTGTGTGTGTGTGTGTGTGTGTGTGTGTGGAGGCAGCACGTTATAGCATCATTCCGGGTGTGGCAATGAGGATACAGGACAACATAAAGAGGGCGCTTAGTAAACAACACTTAGTACACAATGTGTTGGCAGTTTGTTGGCATTTTGGCTACGTTAACATTATTGGGCTCAAAACTTCGAATTCTTTGCTATAATGTGACATATATATGACCTTTTCAGGGTTGTGTTGACACAGACAGCTGATCTTAAGATATTCGGTCCTAGGTCTGAAAAAAAATCCAATATGTGGCCACGCATGAATGAGAACGGTCAGATCGGAGCTCATGTGGCTTTTTGCCTGCATGTCGTCGATTGACGAACGGAAACAACAGAGCAGTGAGAATAGTAAGTGGATTTGAGTGAAAAAAACTGAATTGTGAATTGTCTCCTGGTGCGGACTGTCTCCTGGTGACTGTCTCCGATCACTGTGAGTAGTAGCTGCGTCTGTTAAGGTCATTGCTGCTTTCATGGTTGGATTGTTGGAAAGTGGACCACCATGATTTACTGGGTAATACTGAAAAAATTTGGGCAACAAGAACATCTTTCTGTCCCTTTATCCATGCTTGTCCAAGTTCATACTAGGGTCATTTGTATTCTGGCTCATTGCTAGTATGTAGACCTTGAGAGTTGGATTCAGTAAAGGAAGGAATGTTTTCATGTAACTTAAGGTTCGTAACAGGTTTCAATGACTGGTTTGGTAACTTTCCCATGACTTGCTTGCTGTACTTCAGATGCTCTGCACACTTCATTACATCTACAAACATTTAAATATATATAGAGATCAACTTTCATAAAAGTAACCTCAACTTAAAGATCCCTTTTTTATGGCATTTATTCATACTGGAGTTTAGGAGCGGAGACATCAATCTAGACTCTCAAAAGTATAGCACTTGAACTGATCCAAGGCAAGGGATAATCAATGTGGGAGATCATTTACAGCATTTAGAGGGAAATGTGTTTCACCTTGAAGAAAATGCTCAGGAACTGGGATATGGCAACCTATAAATGAGCAGGTCACTTTTGCAATGAACTTCATACATTGCAGATGGCCATTTGGATGCGTTTTTTTTTCTCTCTGTGGGCAGAAATTATGACAATGGTGCTTAGATGAGGCTTACATAACTGGTCATAGTGCAAGAGGTTTCAGGCACTGAGCCCAAACTATGTCATTGACTTGTGCCACACACAACAGGAGATTGCTTTTGCATCACAGTGTGAATGCTAGTAAATGATTGGTTACGGGAGATCCTCCAATAAATTAATTGTTTCCACTTCATGGTTAAGTATGTGCTACTCTTCCAAATCGAGTGCTGGTACTTGGTTATTACACTTTAATAGCTCGCTTGCCAAACTAACGATATATTACTCCATGTGCTGGCTCAGATCAGAGAAGATGAATTGGCTATTAATTAGAGTTGCACTGAGAGGGCACAGGGGAGAGACTACTCATAGCCTCGCAATCAGTGTCAATGGGGGCTCTTTTCTGACTGGGACAGTCAGTCAGGCCCAGGTCACTGCATAAAAACACCGCATCTGGTTGAAGGTGCAGAATCAAACATCAAACCACCATCTTGTAGAGTCAAGAAAGGATACGAGGGTCTAACGAAGAGCAGCTGAATTTTCATCTGATGATTTGAGGTTGGCGCGCGAGCAGAACTGCAGGGAAGCGTGGGAGTCTGTTTGGCTCCATGAGGCTCCTTAACAAAAGTCTCACGTCAGAAGGACTTTGAATTAGAAAGTTATGGTGGAAATATTTGACAAGCAGAGGTGATTTGTGAGTAATATTATTGTTTGGCTCCCTTTTCTTGTACAACCTTTGAATTAGCCCTTTTATCACAATTAATTAAGCTTTCCTATAGGAGATGTTCCATCTTGCGCTCATCCACACAGGATAAATAAGTCAAAGCAGCAGGATATATGTCTTTTTATTGGCTGACTTGATCTCTGAAGCATCTGCACTGGGGGGGAGACTGTCTCTGTGGTGCGACTTTGTGGATGAATCTTTGCCATCACTCACTTTGAATGCCTCTTTTATGACTCGTTTTGTTAAAAACCTCTTTTTTAATGCAAGGTATCAGGAGTTATGGCCTGTCTATGCAAATTAGAAAATTTTGACAGTTTGTTATTCATGTCATCGCCTTTTTAAACACTTAAAAGCAATAAATTTCGTCATGACAGGCTGCTCCGAAATTGCCACTAAATATTATTAAATATTTTAACAAGTTCCTTGTAAATATGCCTTAAATGTTTGAACGATGGGCAGGAAGAAAAATGGCTTTGCATCAACTTATTAGAGGCTATAAAAGTGACAATGATTTATCATGGCTGAGCAGCTACTCAGGCCATCTTTTTTTTGTTTTGCTTATTCTGTAAGCCGTCTTTGTCCTGATGTGCACATTAAAGAGAGAAGCAGTGTTAAAAGCCCGCAGTTTCACAAGTCATTAAAATGATAGCAGCGGATATTGTCTTACCTGTGGTCCTTGAAACGCAGAGCGATACATGGCCACCTCATTATGAAGTTTAAAAGCTTCTCAAACCCATTTACAGTTAAAAAAATGTAGTTTTGTGATTAGACTTTCTGTTTTCTGGGTGTATTTATCACAAATCCAGTTGAATTAATGTTCCTGTGCTCTGATTTAGATTAATGTATGCCTGAGGGAGCACCTGCTTTTCCTCCGGTGCTCTTGAGAAAAGAACATTTTGTACAAAAAGAAATGTTACCTGTCACTGCCTTGCCAAATTGTAGTGAATGTTTAGAAGTGCTGATTAGAATAAAGCAGATGATTTGTTATTATAGTAACATATACCGATAGAAAGGGATTAAAACATTCATTCATTCTTCAGAATCTTCCCGCTGTTGTATCAGTTGTTTTCCATTTTTGTTATCAATATTGATCCTAATATATAGTTATGTGTATCCTGATAGAGAAGCTGAACCTTAGTTTGGTAGTTTGAGAGGTGCCAATAACCACCCTCATGTGTGGTTAGGGGTGCACCTGTCCAGTGGTTCGAGCTATGAATTTTGCATCACATCAGAATCATTAAGAGTAACAAGTTTTGTGTCCCGGATTATTTCATTTTGCACTCGTTATACACAGCCACATTCAAGCTATTAAATTCAGAAGTCTACCTTTTCCCTGACTAGCCTATCATTTGGTGACTTAAAGTGGTTTCCTTAGTTTATTGCACTTCACTTAAGATTGAGTTCAACTTCTCCTTTATGAACTCTTAAGAGGGGAAATGATGTCGGCCAGCACCCACTGAGGGAGAGAGAGAAAAGGTAAAAATATCGTGGCTTGTTCTAAAATTACAACCAAGGACAGAAAAATCGTCATGACTGCACAGTTACCTCCGTGTTTTAATTATGTGGTGCCACTTTGATGAAAGAGCAATCCAAAAGACCTGATGTATATTCAGACATCATGCATATGTAACAGTACAATGTTTTAAGCTTGTACATGTTTGTTTATTAGCCCCTTTATTGTGTTGTTAGCTGCTAACTTTACACATTCTCTGTAGACTTGGTTGGCCCCTGCTCTGTATCAGGGCTTTGTAATCGCAAAAACCTGGCGATTCCCTACGTATACACAGTTCTGTTTCAATATATTGCGATGTATATGACTTTTTTTGTGAACATCATGGCTCTTGTTAAACTCCTCACTCCCGTCTTTACTGTGTCAGCCAACGTGAGCCACACAACAGCTCTGTATGAGTCGGGAGTCGGTCCAATTCTCTCAGATTCAGTCATCGATGTTAAGCTAGGTTTGCTGATGCCTGCTAGCAGTGCATCCAAAATCTGTGTCTTTACAACCTTATACTTGAAAGATCTCAGTTACGTTGTTACATTGGAAAAGTCCCGGCACAAATTTTGCCCAGTGATTAATTCATCAATATCAAATTTATTTGGATTTTATAAATACATGAGAGAGATGCACAAACAGTAAATATGACTTGTCATTACATTTTATACTTAAAATTGTATTGCTTGGTTTCCTAGACACCATGATCTCTGAATGTCTTTTTTTTTGCTCTTCATTGTACTGAGTCTGCTCCCTTTATACTCTACCTTTTAAATATTTAGGTATAAAGAAGGCAATAATGGGTCATGTAATCCCCAAACTCTGCGATGTTTTAGTTAGAAGCCACAATTCCACAAATCTCAATGCTGTCTGTGCACATCACTCTTCCTGGTTAGTGTGACGTGACGGCTGCCATGTCAGCAACACGGCACATCTCTGTTCTCCCTCTCTGGAGCCCTCTGTGAGTTTTCCCTGGGGTAGGCAGAATATGAGTGCCCCCTTGTCTGACTGGCTATAACCTTGCCACCAGCTTGTGTATGTGTGTGTGTGTTTTTTTTCCAACTCTAAAGACTTGAACAATGATGACTCAAGCCACGCAGAGTGCACCTCAGGGAAGATACAGTGGAAATAAAAATAACAAGTGGATTTTTGACTGCAGTCAGATGCGAGAGACGGCACGCTGGCACTGGGCTAAAAGCCTGAGCAGATTCTGCCCCCCTTTCATTAGATTAGGGTGTCTAGTGTTCAGGAAGTGCTGAAAGGCACTGCAGATTGTATCGGCAAGAAATGCTGTCCTTACAGCCAGAGACAGTTGCCAGTCTCAGTCTTTGAAATTCCACAGTAGTTCTCAATTCAGTTAAAGCCTGATACAGTGGTTGTCTTTTTGCTGCCAACCCACCCCACTCCAAACAAAGGTTCTTATTAGAAGGGCTAAGTGTGACGACGCCTGTGTTGGTATTTCTGCAGTTGCTCGTCTGTGTACCACACATGAATTTCTCTAAATTATTGATTTTCCTGACACCACCATATGTTGCTGTAACTTGTTTGTCTTGGAGCATACTGGAGAAATGCAAGACCTAGATGGGATTACTTTCTGTGTGTATACATGAGAGACACTCTTCAAACAATGCCAGTTTTTTGTTATTTCTTTTGTTGGGTGGGCTCTGTTGATGCAACTCTGTGCAACTCTCTACAAGCGATCTCCTGTCATTTACTTGAGAGCAAAGTGATGATAAACATAATTGGGCCAAAATGTGGAGATGTTTCAAAGAGATGCACAGAAGGGCCGCTATCATTGGTCTGCAGCGGATGGGGCAACTGAGCAAGAAGCTTAAGGGGCCCTGGGAAAAATGGAGTCCTGATCTTCTTTGAAATGCCACAATTAATTGTTATACGTTGTCTCCAATGCATGGATGATTAAATGTGCTCCTAAACTGCCCTGATTTGTGGGGGCACCTTGCCGATTTTATTTGCCACTGTTAACATTTTCATTCCTGCATTATGCATGGTGCTGTGGGGCAAGGAAGTGCTGCAAACAAATGGCCTGAGGGATCGGTGTAAACACCATAAGGGCAAGAAGACTAACAGTTCAGAACCGCTTCCCTCAGCCAGTCTTTACAGACAAACTACTCTGCAGCTGTCTTGAACTTTACCGTGTGGTTATGAATGTCATTTATCTCAGATACTTCAAATAAGTATATATATTAGGAATGTGGATACAGGGTTGACGTTTAATAATTTTTATCTATAATCCACAGTGAATGCATGTCTAATAGACTATTACCGTCTAATTGAATATGATTCTTCCTCTTTCAGCACGTATAGGCTAAGGTCACTTCCACTAGTTAATTCTGACAACCAAAGCTATGTGGTGCTGGTTCCTTTGTGTTTTGGGATTTAAGTTCCTCATTTCAATAATCAGTGACTGATAGAAGCCCTAGTATTTTATGAAGGCGTGCCAAATCAAATATGCTCTTGTTTGAACATGAAACACAGTAGAAATATGAATTTTTACATTAGAGGCATATTAACTCTCTGATTAGGATTTACTTGATCTGGGATCTTGACTCTTCGAGGTGCAACACTGCACACATGGCCTGTCCAATTTGTCAGCTGTGATTGCATTGGTCCAGAGCCATAGACTTTGGCAGGTCTCCACCCTCTCACCTCCGGCGGACAATGCAAATACAGGGAAACGATGTGTAGTCACTGGACAGCTCTGAATACACTGAGCTTAAGCCATTAAATGCCCATTGACAAATTAATAAGGTTGTGTAAAATTCACATACTTATTTACAGTATTTCAGTCCTTGTGGGACTTTCCTTTCCGTCACATTTTTATCAAAAATAATCAATCTACCGGATCTTGACATCCCAAGATGATGGATTAGACAAGACATCTGTGTTGTTTCTTGCTGCCGACAACAGAGAAATGGGCGTTCTGTGATCGTACCCTCCACATCTTCACATAACAACAGCAGAAAATGAGATAGTGGAAGTGGTACTGTGTTAAATTGTGATATTAGAAAGTCCAGGAGCAGGGATTTCTGTAGGAATATATACTGTATGTATATATATTACCCAGCCCCTTTCTGTGAAATGCTCTGCCGCTTGGTGGTAACTGTAACTTATGCATGGAAAGAGGGCAGATATTGTATTTTATGGCCTGACCTTTGAAACATTATTATTTTTTTGATGAATAACTGTTTACTCTGAATGCGGGCATTAAACAAGTTTCCTTAAGATTTGCAGTTATTGCTCCTGGCAGAAACGACAAAACAGAAACATCTCATTCTGATCCCAGCTGAAGTGAAGCATGCTGTCAGTGGTAATGGAAAGTCGGTTTTCATGGACTGGAGAGAAGTGTTAAATAGGTGGCTGCCAGTTCATTAGGATGCCTTTCAGAGCATGAAAAATGACCTTTTCCCATCTAATTGTAGTCTGAGTTCATAGATAGTTGATTGGAACCAGAGCAATATTGAAACCTGACCATTGACAAGCATCACTGGAAACAATTAGCCTTATTTTTCACTGGTCAGCCTGCATGCAGCTCTGAGTCACCACTTGTTCACACCTTCTTGCTCAGATAATAGTATGATATGATTGTACGTGACAGTTAAGTCCGACAAATCCCAAAAGTCGTCATTTAGTTTATTTAGTGCATTGAGGAATTCAGGTACGTATTTTTTTCAAATTAACAAGTACAATATTTTAATGTATTTGATGATTTATTATGTGATGTGAGACCTACAGTGTGCAGACATGAAAAGGTATTGGTATTACATGGTAGGAACCAGCCCCTAAAGTTACAGTGGGAAGATAGTAAGGTAATGAATATCAGGTTTAATCAGATAAATGTACGATTATCTGTCCAATTATAATCAAAAGGTTACTCCAATAGCCCAAACTTCTATTATATTCTACTACACACCTGAAACCATCACGTGTTTGAATGCATTTTAAAAAGTAATGGAAATATGCCTACATGTGACAATTGAAAAAACACGGCCCATTAACACCACATGTTAAGTATACTGCTGCTGTGTTCTGCTAAAATTCAGATTTTATACCCCCAATGTGATCTGAAAAAATCCCCACTTACAACAGCGGCTGTGGAATTTCCACAACATTTTATATGAACGTTTTTCTCTAGTAGAAAAAATTCAATCATAATTGTTGTGATCACCAGAAATTTTCCTCTTACTCAGTGGTGATTTGATTAAGCAATTGTGGTTGAAGAGAGCAAATATTTCAGGTATCCTCGTAAGTGATGCACATCTGTCAAACAGCCCAAGGGTGAAAACCATCACATAACAAGGCAACAAATGCTGATCCGGGACTTCTCTGCGGCAAAATAAAATATGGCTCAAGTTTTCATTAAGGTGCTATTGATTAGCTTTTCCTGGCAATGAATTATGGTAGACATTAAATAAAGAGAAAATATTTTTATGACTTCGCCGGGCCTGGCAGATTATTCCTTTGGATCTTTTATGCTTGCCCTGACTGGCATTTTGTTTTCTCACCAATTCTTGTTGCTTTTGTGATGTAAGGTAATAAAAAAATAAATAAATTGCATTTTAATTACTATTCCAATATTATATACATGTACACAATTTGAAGTCGTCAAGAATTTGTGAGAATAAAAAAGCTTAATCAGCGTATTGCTTAGAATCATATACCATATTGAAGATCCCTATTTCTGAATTAAAGTGATATTCCACAGAATTCATGATATGAAAGTATATTCGCAGTTAAAACATCTTACCAGGATTCAATTCAAGTATTCTCAAATCCATTCAATGGAAAGTAGTTTAGGTCAACATGTGGTAATAAGCATATTCGTGACGTGCTTGTACACTATTTTAATTCTTCCCAGTGTCGGATGTTGTCAGCCCTTGATATCTAGTCACTTGTCTCCTACCCTCTTTGCACACATATATTCTACTTTAATACAGCCAAAGTTACAGTAAAGCTGCTCCCATTTAAAATGTTTTTCTGTTTTGTTGTCAGACAATGGGATGAGTATGAAATAAACACTGGAACCAAGCCCATTAAGACTTCATGTTAACCAGCAGTCACTTCCAAGACATTTCCAAGCTGCTAATCTGCGGTGCACAAATTTTGTAACCGCGACATCATCTAACATAATCACCATACAGATAGTTTGAGGACAACGGCACTTTGATTTGGGCTTATATGTAGAATGATCATTCAGAGAGAGAGTTAGAAGTGACAGAATGTCTTGTTTTTGTCTCACCCAGTGCACCGCCTGCCACGCAGACTGCAGACCGCTGCAATTCACTAAACAGATCAGATAAAGAGACATGTGCCTCTAACTACAGGGTTGTACTGGCAACTGTCATCCATTGAAAGGAAATAAAGTTTCCAAAAACGTTGCTACATTTCTCACATTGGGCTTTTTAGTCAAGTGTCACTGGGGTCAGTAACAATGCTAAACCGAGTCAAAGTCACTGAGGAAGCGACTGTTTGGACTGAAACTAAAACTTGATACAGTTTACTGAAGTGTGTTTTTCTGCCCTCTCCATTTCCTTTGTGTAATGTTACCCCACATAGTAACAGCAATATTCATATAACTTCTATTCATACAATCTCAACTCAAGAGTTGTGAATTGTTAAGCACAATGTAGTGAATGCTATCGTGATGAGTTGTATTATTTCCCTATTATGTGTATAAATAAGGCAACTTTAAATTCACAGACAGATTTTCCTATCCAGGCTTTGACATGCTGAACCCTCCATCTCAATCCATCTGGAGCATGTCAGATTTACAGAAGACATGCTCAGTATTGACACAGAATATTTCATTGGTGGGTTAAATCATAAAGAAAGGGGACACTAAAGACATAAAACATCTGCCTCTAGTTTTTTTGTTTTTGTATGTCGAGCACATGCAGTTATCTTGAGCACATCTTCAACACTCACTAACTGTGGACAATTCAAGTCAATGATCTCAAACCACTTCACCGCTGTGTGCATGTTCTCACTGAGTAATGTGCTCTTCATTTGTTTAACTCAGTGTCCTGGATTAGGACGTCACTGCAAATGAGGGAAACATCAATGATTTTCAAGGCTTAAATAAATGTTTAAATGAATGAATGGATGGATGAATGTGTGTATCTGTTCTTTCAACTGTTTTAAAGACTCTATTATGGAGAGAATACAGTATATTTGGATTTTTTCAACATTACTATATTAAATAGCATTGGAGTGTGATCAGTTTTAAAACAAAAGCTATTCATTTTGTTATCGGTGTGATAATAACTGATATGTGATATAAACTTACGTGTCATTGTATTAGGGAAACCTAGATGAAACTAATGCGTTGTTGGATAGAGGTGTCTCTTCATTTTAACGGTCATTATGGAGTTTATAATTTGTTGTGCTGTTAAACTGTACTGACTTATACTGAGATGTTTTTTTCATTCAATTCGTAAACCCTAATTCATACAAATATGATTA
>CAAKHC010002194.1:11337-33265 GCA_901007825.1 Macroramphosus scolopax | reverse complement strand
AAGAAAAAAATTAAATAAGGACAAAGGTTATAGTAACAGCTGCAAATAAAGAAAAACAAGATGACGAAAGTAAGGAAAAAACAAAGGCATACCTGCCATCAGCCAATGTGTTGGTGGTAGTCTTCTTAACCATACACACACAGTTCGGTACGAGGAGGTTCTCATCTGGCAGATTGTTTAACTGAGTAGCCAACAGGAAGGCTGTACACACAAAAACATGTGTTCCTAAATTTATAAAAAAGCATCTTAAGAAGAAAAATGCCAAAGTTCCAAAGTATTGT
Organism: Macroramphosus scolopax; assembly: GCA_901007825.1. Taxonomy (NCBI): domain Eukaryota; kingdom Metazoa; phylum Chordata; class Actinopteri; order Syngnathiformes; family Centriscidae; genus Macroramphosus; species Macroramphosus scolopax. The sequence continues at coordinate 32,984 of CAAKHC010002194.1, read as the reverse complement.
TGTTACTACAAGATCCTTACAAGACAGAGAGTGGAGACCATCACTCATCATAAGCCGGAACCTGGGTGGACCCGTGGTGCTAGGGATCTCCCGAATGTTCTGACAATAAATAGATGGAAGAAAGTAATGTAGAGGAAAAATGACAATCTCAAGTTTATCCTGTTCGATACAAGACATAGTCATAATGACTTCATGCACTTACATTCAATAACCATAACAAATTCCTAAATAAAAAACAACTAACCAATATATGTAAATAGAATTACAGACGATGTTACACATCGCAGACACCCATGATGGAAGAAGTACAATATAGATGGTTTGTCAAGTGGACTCTTTAAATTCACTTACCAGAACCTGCAGCACGGGATTGCTGACCTGTGAGTCTTTGAACAGGGCCTAGGTTATAACACACAATAACACACAAGGAATTGTTACTGTCTACTGCCACCTATCATCATGTCCAATATAAAGTTACAGTCAATCATTCATTGATTAATAATGAAGTGGTAAAAATTTAAATTCAGCCCCTAGCAGGTTGACTAAATCCTAGGTGGATTTGACTCTCCTGGTGTTTCCGTAGATTCTCTGGAACCCAGATGTTTCGTACGAATTGGTCAAATGACAAGGCAACGTATCAATCTGCCCTGTTTATTCAGTCACTATTTTAATATATGACGCAGCCTACATTTATTTAATCACGACCTAAAGAATAAAAACATCACTGTTTTTATTATTAGCACTCACTAGCTCACAGTGCTAACAGCTACAACTAGTAACGATAGTAACATGAACGTGAGTAAATGTCAGCTTCGATAAACTAAGCAAGTCAACAGCAAAACAATTAATTCAGTAGTATTAATGTTCGTGCTTACTTCAATTGCCCCTTGTGTGAGCTTCACATTCATTTCTGTAGGTGAAGTTGCTCTCGAAAACCGAGGACTTTCGTTTCGCCAAATACGAAGTCTGAAGGTAGGGAGTTAATCGCGAGATGAGACAAGCAAACGATACTTTCGTATTGCTCACGTAGCGTCCTGAGACCAGAATCACCCCGGACATAGCATGTTTCTGATTTCAAAATAAAAGCGTTATTTTGGTACGCATCAAATCAGAATCAGAATCAGAATCAGAATCCTGTTTTATGCAACGATTTCACAATACGAGGAATTTGTATTCAGTATATATTATAACTTCAACCAAAAATGTAGACACTGTTATAGGAAGGCAATGAGTTAAGGCGTTAGGGTTTTATTTTGGAATTGTGCAGCCGGAAACTATATTGGATCCACGCTAGCTTGACAATACTTGTCTCGCTGCTGTGAGCTGCTTGTGTGATAAAGTCTGGCAGACGTAAAACAAACTCAAACCTCCCCGCCGGTGCTATAAGGTTGTGTTATACATCAAGATGGATCTTCCGTGTGTCCTGTGGCAAGACCACGTTGCACAGAAATGGACCGGGCTCAATCCAGAGTTAAAGAAGCATTTCAAATCCTTGCGTGAAGTAGATCATGTTTTTAAAAGCGCCCTAACTCTGATAACGTGAGTAACGTTAGTTAGCTAACTACTGTAAGTTAGTATAGTACCAGAGTACTTAAAACATGTGTCTGATCCATGTGTCGGTCATAGAACTATTTTAAACTTAATGTGTATCTGTAATTGTGGACTAGCTCTGTTTATGTGTTTATTGTCATTTCACATTAATGCTACTTTTGCAAATAATCTTCAACCTCTCTGATAAGGTTGTGTTGGAAAGATTTGAACACTGGTTTAACCGCTGATGATCGTGCATGTATATAAAAACTTGTTCTGTTTCTTTCCAGCCAAGATGATCTGGATTTTCTGCAGTACATTTCTGCAGGATATCCTGTGCAGAAGGACACAGACCAGGCAGCCAAGTGCAGGGAGAGAGGGAACTCCAGCTTCAAGACCAGAGACTACACTGCAGCCGCTCTGCACTACACACAGGTGAATCTGCAGCTCCTTGAACCAGAGAAACCTAAATGAACTTCAATAGATCACTGGGTGAATGTAAAGTCCATCCATTAGAAAGAAAACGTATCAGGTTTTGATTATATCACTTTGCATTGGATAGATTGGATAGACCTGGATCAAAAGAGAAGAAAGTTTATGCAATCATAGCTGAGAAACAGTTCAGAAGTCAAGAACACACAGTATTTAATAGCTGTGTTCTTTAGTCAATTAATCAATACAGTTAATTAGTTTAAATCAGTTTGTTTCCTCCGCTCTAACGCTTATTTTGTTTTACATCTCATTTAGCAGCACGCCTCCCAATGCCTAATTAATGTGACTCCAGCTTCTCTGTGTCCTGTCATGACAGGGCATTTGTTTTGCTCCCCAAAGTTCAGAGCAGCTGTCTCTGTGCTACGCCAACCGCTCCGCTGCAATCTTCCATCTGCAGCACTACCAGGTGAGAAGCCACCATCTTCAACAGTACAATAATGAGGCAGTGTAGTCCTTGTGGTCTCATTAAAACCAGCACTGCGTCATTTAACGACTGAAATTTGACTGTAAATAGTGATTGTGGGTTCAATAGTTTTTCATCAGCTTGGACTGCTTTGTTGCACTTTCCTCTTCTTCTGAATAATCTTCTGTATGTCATCGTTGTTTTGTCTGTTTTGGAATTGCTCACCCTCCAGTGTTTCTTTTTCCCCCCTTAGCAATCTCTTGATGACATTGAAAAATCCCTGAAGAATGGCTACCCATCAAAGCTTTCACACAAACTTGAGGACCGTCGCAGGAAGTGCCTCAGCCTGCTTTCTGTCGGACCAAAGGCAACAGAGGATCTTCACAGTCCCGCCTCAAAGATCCATAAAGCTTCTGCTGTTGACTTCAGCTTGGAGAAAGGTCGACACCTGGTGGCTAAGGAGAGAATCGTGCCTGGGCAGGTGATTCTTGAGGACAGGCCATACAGCTCTGTCCTCATACCGAGCATGCAGGAAGGACGGCAGGACACTGAGAAAGGGGTATTTGGAACAGAGCACAGGTGCTGTCACAGGTGTTTGACTGAAACACTCTGTGCTGTGGCGTGTGAGGGCTGCAGTTACAGCCGATACTGCTCAGCTGGCTGTAAGAAAGAGGCCTGGGAAGAACATCACTGCTGGGAGTGTCCACTCGGATCAGATCTCATGGCGATGGGCGTGATGGCACAGCTGGCTCTCAGGGTAACACTAAAGGCAGGGTTAAAGAACGTCACAATGGCTAACAAGTCTGTAAGGGAACAGAACACAATGTCCGGGAGTAGCTGTTCTAACAGTGAGTCCGGTGATCGTCATATAAATCAACCCAACTCTTCTTTATACTATGGTGACTCTTACCCGAGTGTCTTTCACCTACTGCACCACCTGAATAGCCACAGCCCTGGTTTATGTTTTCTATGTGCGGTTACCATAGCAACGCTATACCGTAAACTCAGCAGGGCAGGTCCACCACCCTCTTCTTGGGATCTAAGTACACCCTCAGGTGCAACCAGCCAATCGCCAGGCAGGGATGATGCGGAGGAAGGTGTCACAGATTGGAGTGTGGAGCTGTGGCCACTGGGAAGTGCAGCCTTCAGACACATGCTGCAGCTGAGGTGCAACGCCCAGGCAATCCTCATGCTGCAAGACATAGGTGACACTTGTAATATAAAAGTTTAGCACAATAAGTTCAGTTGAACCTTTAAATGGAAAACAAATTCTAAATTTGAGAAAGGTATCTCCAGCTATAAATGTTCTTGAGTCGCACACTGACCTTTAACCCCTTGCATCTCACAGGAGTTGCAGACTCTCCAGTGCAGTCCAGCCAAGAAATCCGCATTGCTACAGCAATATTCCCCACTCTCAGTCTTCTGAATCACTCCTGCTGTCCCAACACCAGCCTGGTGTTCAGCACTGGAACCAGTGCTGGTCATTCTGGTTCAGTTGTGTCTGCAGACGTGAGTGAGAATGAGGCGGCGTCCAGCAGCTCGACCTGCGGAGTCACTGTGACTGTGAGAGCAGCCAAAGCAATCACGCCAGGACAGGAGATCCTGCACTGCTATGGTATATATAATTATATACAAGGTTCTCGGTTGTCTTAAAGGAGGCGTCACTGTGAAGGTTCTGAAATATCTTAGCGTTCTCTTGACTATTTATTTACATTTCGTGTTAATAATGATTGTTGGTAAAAAAAAAAAAAAAAAAAAAGACATTTGTAGAGGATCTGCAGTAATGATGCAAATTCTCTAACTATCTTGTCATCGATCAGCATCCCTTCCTTTTCTCTTTCAGGTCCTCACAGCAGTAGGATGGCGACTCAAGGACGCCAGCGTCTCCTGCAGGAACAGTACTTCTTCCTGTGTCAGTGTGAGGCCTGCAGCCAGCAGGAGGAGCAGGAGGATGACAGGATACAGGACAGACAGCAGCGGTCAGGTGTAGGAGGAAGTCAACACAAGTCTGGGCTCCTGTGCGGAAAGTGCAAGGGGTCTCTCAGAGTAAGGACGTGTGTCCACATAGTGCTTGCAGGACAGCCAGAAAAAATAATGCTCCACATGATTTTTGTTTATTCTAAGACGTCATATCGACAAAACGGCCGTTGATAGACCAGCATTGCCTCTTTCCTCTTACTATATAATGTCATTCACAACATCTATTTCATTGGCTTTTTCTTTTCACTGTGAGAACCAATCAGAGTACGCAGGCCATCCTGCTGTCTGACGTCGAGTTTAATAACAGTGTCACTGCTCAATCTGAAAGCCGTGGAGCAAAGAGGATGTGGGTGCATGATACGATCTATCTGAGACATCAGTCCGGTGAATTGGTGCAAAGGACTCAGGAGCAACATTCAGTGTCCGGATGATCTGCTCCCACAAATTAGCTTTTCTTTCTCTATCATATTAGATAGTTTCTGTCTGACGTATAATGTTGTTGAGGATAAACAGACGCAGCGTGAAGAGGCTTCTCCTCCATGTTACCACGGTGACGGGTCCTGACCCATCTTTTTCATCTGGTTGATGACACCACCACCTTTCTGAGAAGTTTAAAGAATGTCATTTGCCTTTTTCAACAGAACTCAATTTTGACACGTCAGTCTTCCCCATTTGAAATGTTTCGTATGATTTTTTTTCAGAAAATCGGTACGGACGGAGGAGCAGAATTTACATGTTTGCAGTCCTCCTGCGGTCATCGTGTGTCCATCGCTGAAGTGAGCCACAGACTGCAGGAGATCACGGTGGACCTCGAGAAGGCTGTGGACCTCATGGAGAGGGAGAGGCCAGGTGCTTGTATGAACACTGTCAGTTGTTCAGAAGATCTTTGGAGCATCGTCATGTTGAGCGTCTGCTCTCCCTTCCCTCAGATGAGGCTCTGAGACTGTTGGAAAGGACTCGCCGTCAGTCCGATCTGATCCTTGCAGAGACACACCCACTGCAGGGGGAGCTGGCAGATGCCCTGGCAAGAGCCCACGCTTCAATGGGTGGGAATAATAATGTGTAATTACATGCAGTAATTTATCCTGAACACACAGACACTGTTTCATGTAGTGTTCTGATTGCCCATCAATTCAGGTACTTACCCCCCTTTTCTCTAGCAGATACTGCGGGTGTCTGTTTGCCCGGAGGATATCTACCGAGACATCCTAGGCAGTCAAACAGATCAATAAACTTTACTTAGTCACGACCAGATATGTGGTAGATACTGACTGCGTTGTCTCCTCTCTGCTGTGGCTGCAGGTGGCTGGAAGAACGCAGCCTCGCATCTGGAGCGCAGTGTTGCAGTTATTGGCGCCCAGTACGGAGAAGACAGCATTGAAATGGGTCGCCAGCTCTTCAAATTAGCTCAGCTACACTTCAACGGGTGAGTTGGACGAGATAGGAAGGGACATTTTTCAGGGCGTGCTGTTCTTAAAGTGTCTGATGAAGTCCAGGAGCTCTACACGAGTCTGAAATTGTATTATTTCTGCTTATAGAAAGAGTTTCGTGAGTTGTGTGACTGTTTCCTCTCCTCCTTCTCGCAGTGGCGCCAGAGGCCCGGCGCTCTCTGTCATCCCCAAGGTCAGACGTCTCCTCAGCCTTCACTGTGGCCTTCACTGCCCTGAACTACAGGAGCTGCGGGCCATGGAGGACTGTCTACGTGGGTAGCGGAAATCTTTACACACACGGCTTTCTACTGAATAAAATCTTTAAAATGTTGAGACTTGTGGGCTTTTCTATGAAGTAAGAAATGGATCTGTTATTGTATATATATATATATAATAGTATAGTGTTTAAGAAGCAACATGCAGCTCCGCACCGCCCCCAAATGACTGCAGGTAAACATCTACATCGTAGCTCTCTGACCCCTCAGCATGTATCCATCAATAATTTCAATTTCATGCTTCAGTGGTGGACTCGTGGTGTGAAGCCAACATGTTACTCCCTGAATGAAACTGCAGTTAATGTGTGTGTTTTTCACTCTGTTGTTTGTAGCCCCGTCAGGAATTGTTTTGCACAGCGGCGAGTTAATTAATCTCTAAAGTCTGCTGCTCCATACACATATAGGTGGGTTCTGACCTTTAGGTGGCAGCAGTTATCCTCTAACAAATTCAATTTCATGCTTGGATGGCAGGAAAACTGGATGTAGCTCTGACTGTTGGACCTACAGTATCCACCCTGTGTCCTCCCTGGACCTCCGTACCTTTTAAAGTCTGCATGGATCAGAGAGATTTCTTCCACTCCCCTTTTAACTAATTGGTAACTTTTGCAAAGAGGTTAAAGAGCAATAAAGTGAGCCTCATAAAAAGGGAAACATAGAGGCGCGACATCACTGTGACGTCTGCCGTGGAGCTCCATCAGGCTCCCGTCGAGCAGAGACAACAATATGTTGATCACAGCTGGAAATCCTGATGCATCTGCCACTGAGGCGTCACCAGTCATCGGAAGGGCAGCCAATTCAACAGACGTGGATGTGCAGGAAGTCAAGGTCAAACCACAGCTGCTGAAATTGCTGAAAAGTCCTGTGCACCACAGGGCGGGTTCCTCCTGATGTTTGCTCTGCCGAGGTTCCTGAAGGTCCAGAACCACATGAGATAAACTAACTGTATATACAGTATCTTGTTCCCTTTTGCCGAAAAGTACAAAACTTACTTCTGGGTGTTTAATATCAAAGTCATAAAACACAATCAAGTTTTATTTTCAATAAAAAAGTTGCTTTTTCTCCGGATATAAATCAGAAACTTTACTGGGAAGCGATGTTGTCATTGTCTCCTTCAATTATAAATTCCACTGAACTTGATATATCGCCGTAATTCCACTCACATCCTTCTCAGACTATAATGAGCCTTTCACATCTCCTCCTCTAATGAGCTGGTGTATATTAACAAAGTGTTAACTTGACACGTCCGATCATTTCTACAGTGGGAGGGTCACCGAGGCGGCTTGGAATCTGCGGGAAGACTGCGAAAAACGTGACAGGAAGACATCGAGCGTGACAGCAGACGGGAGAGATGTTCCGTAACGCAGCTCAACTTGTGAGTGTGAACATCCTGTAATATTCCTCTCTGGACAACCCGCCCACATTTATGAGAAGAGACACATATTATCTCCAGCTGAGGTTCATACAGCGAATAAAGGAGAGGATGGAGGAACGACGAGCTGTGCAGGAGCACGAGGAAGAGAGAAGCACCTGACGTGAAGAAGTCTGCAGTATCAGATCGCAGGATTTTCTTGCTGTCCGGTGCCATTTGAGGCCATTTCCAGTGCCTGTGATCTCGGGCTTATCAGATGTCCTGCTATACATAATGCAATCAAAATTGGCCAGACCACAAACAAAAAGCTGTTGCGTGTGTATTCTGTAACAAGGCCTGTGTCAATATCTGTAACACAGACCGACAGAGTTACTAACAGCTGAGTAGGCCTGACTCTCCTGTAGGCGGCAGGTCATCCACTTTACACCATGAATTATACACATAGCGGTAACCATGGCGATGAACTCTGACCTTGAGCCTGAAGCTTTGGCTGCAGCAAAAGACCAACACACAGGCTTAAAGCCCTCAGCTTCATCATCAGCTGCCTCCATTAATGAGTTTCACTTATGGAGAGAAATTACCTGAAACATGCAGGTTCACAATGATAACAAGCTACTAAAACTCTTACTACCCTCAAAAAGGAGGAAAATATTGCAGTGCCAGAAGTTGGATTTGCATTTAAACCCACAGTTTAAAGGGGAGCTCTAATTGGACGGATGTCCAATTGCTTTTTTTTTAATCCTTAAACAGTTCATGGAGTCTCATTATCACGGAAAAGTTTTATTGGTCACATTTCTTTGCCCTCGCCGCTCTTTTTACTCACCTGGATATCTGCTGCTTCTCACCTGATCAGGAACTACAACATCTACCTTCATTCGTCAATGCGAAGTCCCTTCGTTATCCTAAATTGAAATATACAACATCTGGAAAACAACATTCAACCACAAAAAAAAATGAGTCTCCCTAAAACTTTAAATCAGTGTGTGGACACCCTGGAGAACTTTCACAGGGGCACAATAACAACAGCAGAGGTGATCCGAAATGATCCACACCAAGACGTTGCACTCTTATATTAGTAACATAAGTTTAACAATCTCTAATTCTGGCCCTGGGTTATTCAAAAATGAAGGATCTCTCCATGTTGCAATAACCACTGAAGACGAACTAATGTTCCAACCTTCCGGCTCAGCAGCTGCTGCAACATCTACAAACCACCACGACCTTAATGTCAGTGGAAAAGCTACAGCGTCAATAAAATACATCCACTTATTTGTGCTTATTTCTTGCACGAGGTTAATGACATCACTTCTGTGGGTTTCCAGACTTAATAATCCCGTTGAGCCACGTGTCCATAACACCTGCACTTTCAATTCTCCCGTTCTGACCCCCTTCGGAGGGTCTCGTGTTCTCATGTTCACCTTTATCGGGTAAAACACCCCTTTTAGTTTCCTACCACCCTGAAAGTTACTTGAGCCCCTCACTCCCGCCCCCTGGGCTCTCCGGTGTCTTCATCTGCCTCTAAGTGGTTTGCGTTCCTTTTGTGTGTCTCTCCTGACGCTCCGTCTCTCAGCCCCTCAGCTCCCACAGCCGAGGACATCTGATACACGATCCAGACGACGGCCATGCAGCTGGTGCTCGTGTTAAAATAAAATCCCCGTCGCTCTCATACACGGGCAAGGTCATCACCAACTATTATAGAAATGACTGACGGTAAATCACATGCACTCAAGACTGAATGTTAAATACAGCGAGGCCTTTAAAACAGACGACAGTTTGGTTGTTCTTGAGTAGAAGCTCTCACTCTTGCCGGCCAGAGAAAGGCTTCTGGCTTGATTGAGAGTCAAGATCTATGTGTTTTTGATGGCTGGCTGATACATCTGCAGCTGCATTGAGATTTACTGGAGACTGAATTTGGCACATGTCTATGAGAGTTGTGTCCACCGCTGGAGGAGGTGAGGGTCAACTGGGCAAGCAGACAATCACTCAACTCAAACAGTCTGCTCACCTTGCTGGAACACAGTCATTCAGCTATGACTAAGCAGCTAGAACAAATCAAGGTTAGAGTTTAATTACCTCTGCAACCTTTTCATCTTTGTTTTTCTCTTATATACGCTGGCGGCTGTCATCTAAATCTTCCTGAGTGAAGTTCAATTCAGCATAAAGTCCAGTATTGTGATCTTATCTTCAAAAGTGAGAGGAGGTGGTGTGACAAACTCAATGAAAGAATACTTTCTCTTTCTGCCTGATATGAAACCAGAATAATACCGATAATACACTCCAGGGTAACAGTAACCCAGGTGACAAGCTTTCCAACCTCAAAAAGCAAATAAGAGATATTGAGGAAGAACTGGCCTTTGGGGAAATTTATTTATTTCCTTACTTTATATTCGGAGGCATCAGCGTTCTCCTCTGCAGCCTGTGGTGATAAATATGTTAACCGAAGAACAAAAGGTCTGCTATTTCTTCCCCGACTCACATTAAAGCGTTATATTCTGTCATGCTGATATAATATGAGAGGCAGCATATATTCTGTGCTCTGTATGAAGAGATCATTTTGGTCGAGTGGACTTTGGTTCCTAAAAACAGGCTCACAGAAAACTGTAGATTTATCTTGTCCACCAGCCATATGGGTAAAAGCTAAGAATAGGTCTCTGTCTCTACTCTCCAGATAAAAATAATGACCTCCTCTTTTTAATTCCCTCCACCATAATAAATGTAAGATAATCTCCTCCTCCTCGTTGTCCATCCATCCACACCTCCTTCTCTCTGCACATGTCCCCCCTCTGTTCACAGTGTATTTCCAGCACCATGTTGAAACATGGATGGATGAATACATTCACCCTGATGATGGCTCATCCTTCTCGTTCATCAGTTATCCGTCCCTGCGATGTAATGTGATCCTTTACTGCTGGAAGGGAATTTCCATTTTCACTCAGTCCTTTTTCTCAAGAGGAGCAGAGGTCAGCTGCAACCCAGGTATTTTGTGTCCTGGTCAGTGATACTTCCCTTGGTCTTTTCCTTTGGGCGTGAATGAGGAATAAACACACAGCCTGCTATATTAAATGAGATGAGATGTGAGAGCGCTGGACTGTGGATGGTCGTCCATTACCACAGAGTCGTGCTGCTCCTCAGCGGTGGTTCGCCCTGCTAAGCTCACCTTCCCTGACTGTGAGTCGAGGTGATGAGACGCCTTCTTGCTGATGGATGGAGGATACTAACTATCTGCCCGATTCTGCTAAAACGTCAATATATTCTCTTACGTTGCCTCTCCAGGACCGCCTGACTGACAGGGTTTGATTGAGAGATGTTGAGTGAGTGATGTCAAGCCACATCCAGCTCCAGACGACAGCAGCTTAGGAGGATAACTCATTAATCTGTATACTATTGTTGCCTCATGATAACCTTTAAATAAAGTTTATTTTTACACAGAATTTGGTTTTCTCTTATATCAGAGGCACATTAGTTGGGATGCTTTAATGACCGGTGTGAACAAAAGGAAAACATTGGTGTAATTAATAAAGTTTGACCTGAGAGGGGAGTTTTTACTGACCCCTGGTGGCCATAAAATGCGACCGATGAAACAAAATACATGTTTGTGTTGTACATGGAGCCAAGTTATTACGGTCAAATGAGTGAAACATGATTTTGTAACATAGGAAGAAAAACAACATACAACTTGGCATTCACAGCGACTGTCTGTAATAGACGAGGGTTGTATTGAGAGACGATCACTTCCTGGAACCGATTAACCCTTTCCAACAGGACTCTGACACACCTGCTGAAAGCGTCTTGCCCGCACTCACGCAGCTGGTTCTGTTTCCAAAGTGTCACTGATACACTCCAACCTTCAGTATGAGTGTCTTAAATGCCATGGGGACCTTGGTATCGTTGGTCAATGACGACCAGAAGGACAAACAACGGTCACCCGAACATCAGATATCAACTGTTTTGTAATTCAATCTAAAGACGGCGTCGCGAGCCAAGTATCCATATCATTTATTTGTTATGTGATTGTTAGTAACGTGGCGTACATTATGAACAAAGACCAACCCATGATAGTAGCCATTATCGGGTGATATTGAATGTATACAATGGCTGATGTTTCTACGTGTCGCCTTTAACTACAACAAGCTTGTTGACAAAGCCAGTGTCATGATAGGTCACACATTAAACTGCAGGGACTCTTGTTTGGCTCTTACACACTTTGTAATTCAATCTACAATCCTCTCAGCAGGTCAAGTATCGGAAGGGGATCGATTATTAAATGTGCATCACAAAATCAGTGTTTCTTCAAGTGGTAAAATCACCATGTGGATTTTAAATCTACACATGATTTACGACTGATTCCTGCACTTAAAATGAATTTGAAGATATCTATTTCCAGAGGAGACAGCGTGAATACGATCCCCAGCAGTTTACTGAACTATTGATTTCCCGATCATGTTGCAGTCGGACTGAAACCCTTTAAGAGTTTGATGACTGTGGGGATCGCCGCTGAATGAACGGGATACATCCTTCATCCGAAAGGGGGAGATTGAATTTTAACTTTTTATTACACGCAGGATATTTGGTGGGAGGTTGATGGAATATTATATCATCATTATATTATTTAGACTTTAGAATGATGCATGTGCAGCGTTTGACGCTGGAAGGCTGAGTAATATTAATTGATGAAGTTGAAAATGTTCTCTGTGCTCATTGGAAAAAAAATCTGTTTTTAAGAGGCGGAGCCTAGGGGCATGATTTGTGACATCACAAATAGTTTGTAAGTCAATCCTGAGCCAACGTTTAACCCACACAAGTAGGATGTGAAACTTAAAGCCTGCAGTGCACAAACACTGAGAAGAGACTAATAATTAAATACTATATGAATATATTTAATCAAATTCATGGGAGGAGTGGGTGTAATTTTAAGGAGTTTTTAATTGTAATTTGTTGTTAAATTGTAATGACTGCAAAAAAATAGTCACATATTATAGTATTTTGCTTTAAAACATGTATGGAGGCGATCTTTTAGTTACGTTTGATATACGACATAATAAGACTATCTTCCTTTATATAACTTGATCACGTTGCCACCAGCTGCCTTTCTTTCTAACCCTTTTCTAGATTTCCACACTGAGCACTCAAAGTGATCAGCAGCCACCTCTGAAACTTACAGTGCTTTTGTCCGACCGACTACAGCTCACTCCATTACAACTCGGAATGACTAATTAATGGTCCCAGGACAGGTGACACCATCTCCTCAAGATCCATTTACACCCTCGTCCCCACGGGGCTCTGACTGGAGCCCACGGAACCAACCGCTGCACTCCTTCACTTGTCCCTCACCTCCGTCCTCTCATCACCTCCCTCATCCCCTCATCTCTTATTTATCTCGTGGTGGAGTACTGTTTAAGAAGCAGGTCTGCGGACGGACAGAGGGACACACTGAAAGACAAGCAGGTGTGGGCTGCAATTGGGATTTGGGGGGGGGGGGGCAGATAGAGAGAAAGATAGAAAGGGTGAGTTGGGTGATGTGTTACTATCATTACTGGTCTAGTTTGACTTGAGGGAAGATGGACGAACTCTGATCTGCACCTTCCTACGAATACATCACACCTACACTTCTATCTGAAGAGTTTCAGGTAGTGTGTGTTTCAAATCCTCATTATTCACAGTGGCTACGGAGTCCTTCAACTTCCAACCCCACATCCTTTCCTGAGTGGACACTACAAAGCAGGCGCACACACACAGTGCAAGGACAAGGAAGAAAGATTTTAGGTGGAACTGCTTTTACTCATGAGCAGCTTGGTCTATCACAGAATGTCCTCTGGCACCCATCTCACAAGCACTATCAGTGTGTGTGAGTGTGTGTGCGTGTGTGTGTGCGTGCATACGTCCGTGCATACGTCCGTGCATGCGTGTGTGTGCGTGCATGTGTGTGTCTGTGTTCTTGGAGTCACTTTCATAGCTAATTGACTTTTTCACTCTCGGGGTCTCTCCGCGTCTCCACATAGAAGAGAATATTTTTGGGGACTTTTCATTAAAGTTGCTCCTCCAGTTAAGTCCTTTTCTTGCGAAACTTAAAAGAAGACCGCTAATCTGTCAAAGGTAAAAGGAAGGGCAGACTCCGGCGAAGATGTGATAGAGCAATAGGAGGAGAAGACAGTTTGACATAAAGAGAGCTGTCTGTGATTTAAAGGTCGCGGTTTTCAGGATGAGAGTGGCGAAGTCGTCAAAAGGAGGTGGAAGGACAAAGTATTTTTATAGCTCACAATATCGTTTGAGCAACACATAAAACTGCAGCTGCAGGCATTATTGTAACCAAAGCCTCTTGAATAAAGCCATTATAAACGTTATTACTTGATCAATGATAAACTGTCCAAACCTGCTGTGTTAGTACACCAATCTAAATCATGTTGCCTTTAAAATATATACTATATAATACTATACTATACTATATGAGAATCAGTTAAATAACTATGTAAATGTGCACTCTGAAGCCCGACGGCACAGGTCAACATGCATGAATGTGAGCTCTGCAAATCATAATGTATCTGTTAGAGTGTTCGGTGTTCAGTATTCTCTCTGTGGAAGAGCTCAGCATCGGCAGATGTAAGCTCGCACCTACCAAATATTTTCTGCGTTGTCATACCCTTTGCAGGATTCCTGTTTCTGCAGTCTTTACATGGTGCGCGTATGCTCGCGTTCCTTTTCGTGGGGCGTATTTAATTAAAAGTCCTGACAGTCATGTGCCAGCTGTAGGGAGGATGAGGGAAAGACGTTGGCTGCTAAAACAAGGTTAATGAATGACAAATGACGCAGGAAGAATGAAGGACGGAATGAAGCCAAAATGAGACGGTGGAACGTGGGAGCACCAAGGATTTGCAGTGAACCTACGATTGGGCATGCATAGCAAAATGTAATCATGCATACATACAGCAGTAAGCTTCTGCCAATTTACCATGTCCATTAGAGCTGTCAGGAATAATCACACACCTGAAGATGGAAGGAAAACTCTGCCAAGGTTATTGGCGACTGGTCACTCACCCACGAGTTTACACCCTCGCTGGAGTGAGGCGATAGGGATGGGCAGCCTTGAGTAAATCAATTACGAGGTTCAGTGTCAAGTTGTAGGCCATAAGGAGGGCACCATAACAATATCTCTGCCACAGCCTGTGAATAGCAGCCAGCACTAAATCAGGTCTCTGCCTGGACAGATACAGTGGACACCCATGGAGAAAGCTCAGGGGTCCTGCGAGGAGAAGAGGACAACTGAGCGGATGTCCTTGTATGTTTTGGGGGGGGGAAGAAAAACTATCCCATATGCCTTAATAGGCAAAACAACCCGCTGTTACTGTGGGGCTTTGTGCTTATCAGGCACGCCAGCAGCCAGGCTATTCTCCATCATTCTCTATCTCTTTCTGTCTTGTTGTCTCAGCCTCTCTTTCTCCCCGAATCCTAGTGTCTATATTTACATCGCCGCCGCAGCCTTTTCAATCCATATGTTCCAGATGGGGGTGCATGATGGTGGACTGCAATCAGCTCCAGATTCCCAAGTGCCTGTAATAAATTGTTAAAGTAATATAAACTTTAAAAAGAAAGTCGGACCGTGCAGGTTAGGTTTCCTGTTCCATATATTTGTGTGTCAGCAGGAGTCTATATTAATCATACAGGCCCGTTTCCATAAGACCTGGTGGAGGAGAGAAACACGAGCCGAGCGGGAACCCAATTACATTTTTTAGCATATCCATGTGTGTCATGTTCTCTTTATCAGGACGCACACTAAGACACCATGGTCTGATGCTCTTTGTCTGGGTGTGTGCGCTCACCCACACAGTAAACACACACACACACACACACACACACACACACACACACACAGTGCGGAAAGGATGAAATAGAACAGTCCATTGTTGAGCTCAATGTGAGTGTGACATGTCAGCAGGGTCGGTGACTAATAAAAGTCTACTGTTACTCTGCGGCCGCGGCGATCAAGTAGACCCGAGTGATTTATGCGTGGCTTGTGTGGACAACATGCCATCCTTAAAATGTATTTTATATCCAGGTTGTTTGGGTTGGAGGACTTATAATTATAATGTAATTTCCTTTCTGTTCATGTCTGCTTGGCTCCTTGCTTCCTTTCGTCTTTCCTTCATTCCTCAGAGCTGAGCCGTCCTCTAACAGAGCTGTCCATGGTGCTGACTGCTACTTTCTTTATTGTCCATCCAATATTTATCCATTGCAAACCTTCTCTGTCCTCCCGGGTTATTTATCCCAGAAGCAGTTTTGTTTATCCGTGAATAAAGTTGGTGGAAGAGGAAGAAAAATATTGTCTCTTCAGGCACAAGATCATTTACCTTTTGCGGTGATCTGTGCCAGCTTATTGCTTAATGGAGTTTAATTGACTCGCATCGATTCCGGTCTTACATTTAAAATATCGTTGTTGGATCACGCTGTTCCTCAGAAAGTAATGAACGTAATAAAGATGGATATAACGACCAACCAGTCCCAGGGCAGTCACACGCCGCTACAAATCTCAGAGTAAGAAGCGGCTTATTTACTCAAGTGCATTGATTTGTTTGCAGACTCTTTACTGTAGACGTGGTGAGCGTGACCGACTCTCCAAAAGCCTGTTTTCTTTCTCACGAGAAGGGATCAATCTCAACGCACTGGCCAAGGCCCCGTTCAACAGGCTCCACTGCCCGCACGTAATTACAGCCGCTGATTTGCAACAAACAAGAGACAGCAAAGCTATAATAATGGAAACATGATTAGGAGAAGGAACAACCAACTGTTAAATCATCTCAAAGCCACTTAGACACAACCTTTCTAATTACACCCATTTGTTTGGTGAATTTGGTTTCACAATTATATCGACTTGTGAGAAACGTCTATTCATTGGTGTTGAGGTTTTCCCGATGGCAGAATGAAGCCAAAAAAAGCTTCAGACAACCAAACACAAAGTGGATATTTACACCCGTTTCACTGTCAATAACGTCCATGCATCATTATACAGAGGAGGGATGTGTCAAGTCTTTATACTCAAGTCCCGAAACAAGACAGGCAAGTCAAGGCTTTCAAGTCTAAACAACACTGAACTTAATAAAGAATAAGTAGTGCATGAAGGAAGCAGCAATGTATTTATTTCTCATGGAACAAAATTATTCTCAAAGGACATCATGCAGCTCCTTTCCTCTGGTCCCTCATCAACACCTCAGTCTGTCATCTGCAAAACTCTATTTATTCACTAAATTATTTTTCTGTCTTTTTAACGATTGGGGGAGAGTATCAAGTCTTTCAAGTCATGAGGCTCAAGTTAATGTCAAAGTCGAGTTGCACGAATGTAATGTTTTTTTCTGGAGTCGTGACTGCAGGCAACACATCTGTCAATAGATCTAATTTTCGTGTGTAAACCTCTCAATACAAACAACGATCTATAAATAAGGACAGGATTGGGCTCATTAGGAACTCTCTCTCTCTCTCTCTCTCTCTCTCTCTCTCTCTCTCTCTCTCTCTCTCTCTCTCTCTCTCTCTCTCTCAGTGACAGGCGTCAAAAATACCACCGGGGGAGCGCGGATCAGCAGCTTTCCAGGCAGACACAGTCAGCTTTTGTTCGGCGTCCCGATGCTTCAACACCCCTAAAACTCCTGTTTTCCTCTCGACAGACACACGGAGCACCGACATGCCAGTGGACAGAGCATCTTTTCTCTTCTGATGGTTCAAAGTCTCTCCGGTGCCGAACTGATTTCGACTTTACAAAAAGGACGGGTCACCTTCTTTGCAAGACGTTTACCTGCTTCGAGACTGAAATGAAGGAGAAGATGTGGATATTTCACACTGCCGACAATCCAAAGTGTCCCCTTGCTGTTTGGAATCAGTGGTGTTTGTATTACGCAGCGGTGGTGTGTTTGTTGTTTTATACCGTCAGGACGGATGATGTCTGTCCGTTCTCCTGCATTTGTGCCAGAGACTCGGGGACAGTGACCTGCCGAGATGGGGAGGACACGGACGTACCGGGGGACATACCGGAGTGGACGTCCACCTTGATACTGAAGGGGAGAAACATCTCAACTTTACAGCGAGGTGCGTTCATGATCAACGGCACGGAGTTGGAAATGACCGCTCTCTCGCTGTCGCACAACGGGATACAGGCTATTGAGCCTTACGCCTTCCTGGGACTCCCCCGTTTGCATGTTTTGGATCTGAGCCACAATGGATTGGAGTCTATCTCAGCCAGAGCTTTTCACGGGTTACTGGAACTGCGCTCCCTTTTCCTAAATCACTCTGTTTTGCCTTCGGCCGCGGCGCAGCTCTCCATTGCGCTCGGCTCACAAAGTTTGCACAACCTGCACAGACTGGAGTTAGCGGGAAACAGTTTGAAATCCATACCCCTGCGGAGGTTAGATATTTACAACCTACACGCGCTGGTGTTGATAAATAACTCCATAGAGATGATTGAAAAAGAAAACGTGACCAGTTTGTACCAGCAAAGGCGCATACGCGTCTACTTGTCCTCGAACCCGTTTCGGTGCAACTGTGACCTGGAGGCGTTTTACTACTGGTTGAAGAACTCGTCCCAGTGCCCGGATGCGGCGCGTCTCCTGTGCAGTGAGCCGGAGGCCAAGCGAGGCGTTGCTCTGGAGAAACTGCGGAGAGAAGACGTGGATTGTATGAATGAGAATCTTGAGGCGGTTTCATACGTGTTCCTGGGTCTGGTCCTGGCTCTGATCGGGGTGGTGTTCCTCATGGTGCTGTATCTCAACCGGGGAGGCATCAAACGGTGGCTGAACAACATCAGAGAGGCGTGCCGAGACCAAATGGAGGTCTACCATTACCGGTACGAGCAGGACTCGGACCCCAGACTGGCCAATGTGGCTGTTTAACTCCAGGAAACATCAGACTAGAGCTGCATAAACACTGGAGAAACACTTAACCAAGAACACTGCAAATTCATCAGTGCATAGTTTTTAAAAAAGACTTTCAGGAACTGCTCTCCCTCTGGGACATGCACAGAGCCAGTTAAGTGACTATAAATTATGTTCACCTTGCCAGGTGAATGTTGCAACTTCTAAACAGTATTATGCATATTGTAAATATTAATGAACATTTCTTCAAGAGAGGATATTTCCTTGTGGACTACAGCAGCTTGTCAGATTGACTTATTATTACTTAGCTTATTAGTCAAGGGACAAATACACAGTAAAACGCATAATTTTTCATTTTAAATGGTGAAATTATTTAAGAACTGTTTAATAGTATTCATTCAGAAAACCCTGCACGGAGAATACATATTTCTGCATCTAATGTACTGAAGGATTTTCATATTGCAAAGGTAGAGGAGGAGGAAGAGTGATGGTGAGGGAGGTTGGATGCGGTAAGACAAGGTAGAGAAGCTGACATGTTCCTCGGAGTGCCATGTTTGTGCATGCACTGGGATGCTGAAGTCATCGACCCCATAGGACAACTGCTTCTTTATAAACAGCCTTCAATCTTTGAAAAAAAAAAACACAGTTTATCAGTTTAAGGGGCAAACAGGAAGAGCCATGCATGTGATTATTGTTGGCATCAACAAAACATGAATAAAAGGTAAAAAAAAACAAAAAAAAAACAGGCGCGTTAGCAGTGTTCATTACATTGGTGCATTTTATCATCGATATCAGGGAATTCATGCAACTGTAACCAAAAAAACAGTCTACAGTGTTCCCCTGTTGTGCATGTATTCTGAATTCTTCAGAAGAATGCTAGTAAGTGTGATTAATGTGCTCCCTGTATAATTCAAAAACTGAAGTTCAGAAAGAGGTCACGTACAAACACGGAGTTCTTCAGGTCTACAGATTGTCTCTTCTCCCTTTGAACGCACCAAAGAGTGAAAGGCTGGCGAAGGCCTGCGTGGAGCGATACGACAGAAAGACCTGGCAGGTTTAATCTCATCAGTATGACTAATAAACTGTGGAGAATGGCGGTCGACCTGCAAAGTCAGTATCCGTCTATTCCCCCCACATCCACCTTCTTAACTGGGACGTCCCACATTATGATCACAGGGATTTTTGGAAACCAAGGTCAAACTTGAAAAGCTGGAAAAGAGGAGGGCGTGTATGTTCGTTTAAAAGTTGCAGAAGCGACTGCAGGCTAAGAATAGACGAAGTAAAAACAAACCTTCATTCAGAAGTCGGGTTACATTAATGATAGATAGATTAGATAGATAGTCATAGTTTGCACACTCCTAATGTGAATACTTCATGGTGTCAGCAATCTACCGGCTGGCGTCAAATGAGTTCACTGACAGTGTCGTGTTTTACACGCCGGCTGCAGACATCAACCAACACAGCAGTATTCAAGGAGAAAAGTGCACGTCGTCATCATCATCGCACAACTGAGAACGACCACTGAGGCACACACTTTTACACCCACATCTACAAGGTATCAGGGGGCAAAATGAAGGTGAGGTGTGCGTATGGGGGTCGTCTTTGGAGAGGCCAACGTAGATCGGAATTTAAAAGCTTTGTGTCTGTCAGGACTGCCAAGAACATTAGTGTTGTGTTGAATGGACTTTGGGGTAATCCTACCTTTCATCTGATCAGTAGTATCACAGGATGACATTTGGATAATGATCATAATGTTTGTCTCTAAGACAATGAAACAAATAGTCTCAGAATATGTGCTCATTGATTTCTGCACCAGTTCAGCTCTTAACGTCATATCTGGAAATACAAGTACAAGTATGATATATAATACAGATACAAGCCTCAAACAGACCAGAAACACACATCTGCATGGTTTTGGATGACATCTTTCCAGAATACTCCTGGTGTCTACCTCTGTGTTTATCACAATGTATTGTACAATAATGCATTCATTCTTTAACAATTTGCACCATATGTTCAATTAAATTAATGTCCTGTATATACATTTATATGCTACCTCTGTTCTAGCTCTCCACCTGCTCTCCATGTGCACTCGTCTCTTGCCTTGTTCTTCTTTCATTCTGCTAAATTATCCTTAGAGATGTACAGTATTTGTCAAAGACCTCCTGCCTTCCCTACATGCCCCTTTCTCTCTGTCTTATTCCCCGCTCTTGCTCCTCCTCATCCAGGTAAATGATTTTATTCAGCTGAGTGACTTTCTAAGGACGCTGGGACAGGGTTTAAGCTGAGCCCAGCAAAAGGAAAGAACCGCAAAATAAAGATAAAGACAAGAGGTGTTCATTAGTGTTCTTTAGTTCAAGCACCAAATGTCCTTTTCCTTATTCAAAGAGATGACTCATCGTCTTGCTCTATATATGAATTTCTGGGAGGCCAAAGCCCGACTAGGAACTTACTGAGATGTCTGAAACGCACATGAATCAGAGGATACTGTTATATCTGCATAACTAAACTTCAAGCCCACGACGTCCATCTTTTCTCTGGAGAAGTAATTTCAACATCACAGCCCATCAAGCACTGATTGAAAAGTATGGTTGCTCAGGCATATGAATCCCCAGGTATTGCCGGCACCACTCTGGCTGCAGTGACCCAAAACCAAATATAAGAACATTTCAGCCGCCTGCTCAGTTGAAATTGGTGCACTGGGATGGTGAATGTGAAACGTTTGTGATGTGACAGCATGAAATTAGATAATTATTGGCTATTGATTGATGGCGGTTCCCCGGCTGTGGGGTTATTCATATTTTCCCAAGGTCCTAGTGTGTGCACCGTCTCTATATAGCTCATGATGGGTTCAGGGGCTTGG
Organism: Macroramphosus scolopax; assembly: GCA_901007825.1. Taxonomy (NCBI): domain Eukaryota; kingdom Metazoa; phylum Chordata; class Actinopteri; order Syngnathiformes; family Centriscidae; genus Macroramphosus; species Macroramphosus scolopax. The sequence goes on along the minus strand of CAAKHC010002194.1, from coordinate 11,792 downwards.
ACCTGCAGGACCATGGGAACTTACGAATAAAATATTTCTTTGTTTTCCTTTTCGTGTTTCTCCCCTCCAACAAGTTTCATTAAGTCCGGTCGGGTCGTTTCTGTATAATGCTGATGTTAAACAAACGATTGGTTAAGAAGGCTAAGACATCATCCTCTTTGGTGGAGGTTATGTGCACCCCAAGGGGGGAACTGTTCAAGTGCAGACAGGGAATTCCAAACAGGTTCTTATGGGATTAATTAGGCATAAATATGAACAGTAAATGGTTTGTTTGTGAAGGGGAAGGTCATTTACAACATTCTGAGGTAACGGCATCCCAAACGGAGTTCATTAGAAAGACTCCCTGGAGTCAGACAGGCCGGAGTGGATCCTCTTGTCTGGGGTCATGATGTCCCGTTTGGTTATAAATGCACCCACAGGGGATACTATGCATTTGACTTGTCATCATTGTATTT
>CAAKHC010002194.1:0-11317 GCA_901007825.1 Macroramphosus scolopax | reverse complement strand
TCACACATAAGGGTTTAACATTTCTCAAGCCCCCAGAGATCATCAAGCTGTTGTAGAAGAGGGAAATAATACCGTGTACACCTCAATCAGGTAGATACATATGAAATAAAGGATCATTCCCTGATCTCCTGCGCCCAAACAAGTCAATATTTTCATTACCAATTGTTTAAGCCCACCATGGGAACCGAAATACAGAATCTGTTATTGTGAACTTTGGTCTGACCTCTAAGGTCAAGGGTACTGTGGGTTTTAATCAGCCCAACATTGGGTTTAAAAGAAATCGACTGCGGTACTGCTCCTAGGTTTTAATCATCCGGGGTTGTGGATGAACACAATCGGGTTGTCGATCGGCCTCTGACCAGGAGAACAGATTCAGTCTTAACAAGCTGTTCAGGTGTCTCACATCTATACACTAATTAACCCTGTTGTCTATCAATATCTAAGAAGAACTGGTGGTTGTAGGTAATGAGGGGATGAGAAAGCCACCGAGGGGGTGCTCTGACCTTCATCTTCCACTGGGCCAAACGTTCATTCGTAAGACTTCACTCTTTAATTCCAATAATTTTCTTTCCATCTGCTCATTTTGACACATATCATAAATATTTTTCCCATGCCTGGTTTTGATGGATTAGAAAGGTGATGCAGGCCCCATCAGAATGTGACTCTAGGAATCAGAGGTCCTTACCCAAGTCACAAACTTTCTGGTGACCTTCCTGGCTGTGCCATTAAAGAAAAACCTTAACCACAGCAGAATTTACAAGTTACAGCTACCCTGAGTACCACAGAGCAGCTGCTTCGCTGCTGAGAGGTATGCAATTAAGCTTTCAGTGGCTGGACTGTCCTCTTAGGGACCAATAAGAGGCCCGAGCAGAAATCCCTCTCTCAATATTTAAACTAATGATTGGAAGTCTCAGGTGAGACATTCATTCCAGATTTGTCAGAAATGGTCTCAGTTTGTAACCTGCATGGTGTCTTGGAGAAAAGATTAATGCTTTTAGAACATTGAGGGGGATCTGCTAACACATGGGATTATACTTTTCATTCTTTCTTTTCTTTCAGTAATGTCTAATGATGTAATGTGTGTTACACTGCTCCGTATTTATCATCTTATTAATGTCTCTCCGAATCAGACGGCAAAAAAATCTTGCTTTATGGTCAAACATTTTATCTTAACCACAAGCATTAATTTACAGCAATACACAACATTTCGACCCGTTGCTTTTATATTATTGCCATTATTCTAAAAACAATATGTTATGATATCTTATGACAACGATTCATCCTAATTACTTGGAAGTGTTTAGTGGCCAGTGAATCTCGTTACCATCAATCACACAGGAATCGACCGCTGCTCTGGTCATTAGCTGCCGGTGAGTCTGTTTGATTGGGGGCTTCTTATTCAAATGGTTGTGAGGAAAAAAACTGCACTCTCAGCAGTTTGAATATTTCATGCGGTCCTTCGCTCGAGAGAAGCCGCTGATCCTCGGACTGGACCTAACGTTGGCCTGTTACCTAAGAGAAAACAGCTCTGACAACCTGTCTGTCACTTTGCAGGCATTCAAAGAGCTCTTTCCTCTCAGTGCAGCGTCGAGCCAACTATCACGACCTCTATTTTTCAGTGTGCAGCCACAGTGCGGTGCTTCCATCCCTTTTCAACTCAACCTACCTGAAATTTCCCCTTAAAAATAGCCCTGTAAAGCACTTACAAATGGTGCTACACTATCATTACATAACAAAACATCCCTGACAGTAAAATCCACCCAGACAAATCTTGTTATAGCAGCAGAGCATTGGAAACATCTGGATTCTGAATGTCCTATACCACCACACTTATGTATGGAAGGTTCATACTAACCTCCTACTGTAAGCTTTAATTCACTTTTCATTACATAAGTCAATGAGAAAACTAATGCCCACGATTGTTTGCACTCGTCTAAGAAGAAACCTTGTTTTCATATGCTGCTCTCATGTGGCCATGCGGCCGTAATGCAGCTGCTTCAAGTAAGCTTTCTTATGTATCACTAGAAATTGACATGCAAGGGGACTTGATGATAATTGAATAGAAGCGTTAAAGATAATAGTTCACTTGTCGGACATCCAGTGTGAATTTCCCATCATGATGAATGTGATCGTTTGCTGGTTAATAGACTTCCAAACAGGGCTGATGTGTTAATAACGAGGGTTGTGTTAAATACATTTACAGTAATGTTTTTGTCAAGCAAAGAACAGCTGTCAACGCGCATTAAACACAATAACGACTCTCTCGAATGCATTGAGAACGGATCTCACACACTGCTCTTGTTGGACATGATAATTAATTGACCCTGCTGTCGTTTCAGTCTCTCTTGACCTTCATCAGGAGCATTAACACTGGGCGACGCTGAACAAGCAGTGTGCCGCATCTTGAGTGACACCTGTGCAGATTGTCATGTCCCGGGAGGAAGTTAATAGCATTTTAAGGTTCACACATCAATTTCAAACTGTCTGTCTGTGCGGTGGAAACCTTCCTATCAATTACCTTGGAGTGACAAGGATCATAAATCAATGTCCGGGTGAGGAATGAAGGTAGACCAGGCGGTTTAACACATCCATAAAGCATCTTAAGTTGGTGAGTTATACCACTACTGGTTTATTATGGTTTAAACTATAGAAGTTTAGGTCATCCTGCTAGTCAAGCATCGATTGAACACATGATATCTATTCACAAAGCTGCAAACCCACAGGACATGATTATATACATTTGCTTTGGCTTTTCTTCTTGTTTGGCAATGTGACACTTGCGATTCACAGGAGAATCCCTGCGGACGTTCCAGCTTACAGTCATTTTATCAAAGAGGACACGATAGCACAGGACAAAGGGATCGCTCCTCTGTGACTCCTATGATTCCCTCTAATGAGTCCCAGTTGTGATGGGATCTCCGTGGAGCGATGCTTAATGACCTTGCCTGTAAACAAACAAATCCGCTAGTGTTGAACTTTTAGCCTAATTAAACTCTTCCCTCGTTCATTAAAGTGGAAGGGAAAGAAGAAATGACAATATTATAATAGAGTTTAAAAAAGGGGGGTTCGGACAAGATACTCACTGAAGCCAGATATGCAGAACTGAGGAGCTGGATACGTATGTTCTTAAAAGAACAATGTGTAGCATTTCCAGATTAAAATGTCTAAAAAGAAAACTAGATCTATGTTATATATTTTCCTAATTGGGAAATGTCACTGTGAAGAAGACCCTCTTTTGCAGGAACGCTTTGATCACACATACGGACTGAAAGCAAAGAGTTAAAGCCTTATGTTCCTCTCCTGGTACATTTTACTGAGATAAGCATCATTACTGGCGGTTTTTAATTGTTTCTGGTTATTTGGAAGCATTTTGAGTTCTCTGCCGGTGCCCACCAACAACCTCTGCAGATCTTTCCGCTCGGTTTCTGTGCTCCGTTTGATCATGCTGCAGTACATTGAAACCAATTCCAACTCAGGAAGTTACAGTGAACACCATCTAAAGTTTAATGTCAGCTATTATTTGTCACACTTAGGCTACTGATTATAGAAAGGCAACTTCAGAAATTGAGTAAGTGGTGTTCAGGGCCTTTAGATAATGGGCATATCTCTGAGCAGGCTTTTCAAGAACACTAATGACTCATTAATATCAGTATACACCCTTTCCCTTTACCCTCCACTTTCAGTCGCAATCTCCTAATGGATGAAGATGAGATTAATTAGGCTTAAATCTGAATGGTAGGTCGGTTTGTTACAGGCAAGGTCAACTACTAATGACACCACAAATAGGGCTCATTAGTTGGGTTCCCAGGAGGCAAGGAGGCTGAGGAGGATCCTTTTGTTTGGGGTCACAGTGTCCTGTCGGTTGTCAACCTCTTCCTAAGAATTATAGTTTTTGTTATTGCTTGTTTTTTAGTCTATTGAAGCACTCCTAGCATACTGTCCATACTGTATAGCATTATTGGCAAACTTTCAGTACATTAATGTGTGATTCAACTTACCAGACGCCTTCCTGGGACATGCGGCCAACTATGTCTTTTTCTTTCAATGTTTTGGCTTCTTCAAATACTGAGACACATTATTCACGAAGAGTTGAATTATAACTCCGATGATTTGATTGGACTTCAGCAGTAACACTTGTGACATTCCCCAAAAGAGTGCTGACCTCTTATTGTCCTGTGATGCAACATTTAGGTGCATTTTTTTTATGTCATATTGACATTATTTCTTGATTAACCCTTGCTATCTGATATCATCAACTGTTTTATATATTTTTCCTCTTACAATAGTTATATACCTTTAATGTTTAAGCTATCTATTTAATATTTGGTTGAATATTAAAATTCTGACTCATAATCAATGGCTTAGTTGGCTCTCTGTCAGGGAACCCAATCAAATAACATGTGGTCTATGTTAACAAATGATCTTCTCTTTGAGATAGGGACAGTTTATACAAGTGTCTTTAATGTTGATAAATGTTTGAATGGGCATAGCATATTGATCTTCATCAGAATTGTTTTAGTTCTTATGTTTTGACTAGACTAAAAAAAAACATTCTGATGCTGAAAATCTTGCCAAGTATAATCTGATCTAAATAATGTCTAATTTCAAAGTATCTCATGCACTTAATATTTATTTAGGTGTTGCTTGTACTAAGTATAATAATCTGCCAATGGAGCAAGTAAACATTTCTTGATAATGCAAGTCCTATACCCACTGACACGATACTTTTTAAGTAATCTTTTAAGAAATTAGATCCATATATCTTACATGGCAAGATTTTTGCAGTGCAAGTGGACTATAACTATATGTAACTTGATATTGCATGTGATTTCCTCGGCGAGATCACATAGATATGATGCACACTTTGCATGTCATGAAGCACACTTAGCTGCCTAAAATGAGCAACGTCGATTGTAAGGTACTATATATAGATCATAATGTATTCATTTCATATTCAATTGATGTCAAAACAAAGTAGATTCGTCTTGCCTGTGCGAAGCGGAACTAATATGTGTACCGACGGAGCTATTTCCCGGTTACACCGACGTCCGGCGTTTAAGTAAGCCGGCTACGTAACAACAACTACTGCGTCGTTTGAGATGTCAGTTTTCTGAGTTATGAAGGTTATGCAAACTTAGTTTCTGTGAATTGTTGAAGAAGGGAATCAGAGAAGATAGCAGGTAAGCAAATCTCAGGTTAATGTTAGCAAGAGCCGACCCTGTTCTTCATAATGTTAGCTAACCTACAGTATGACTCGTAGGCGAGTTACCATAAGTCAACGTTACTTACTAACTGAGCTGAGGTGAAGTCAACAGTAAGTAATGTGACTTCACGTGAAGCGACATGATTATTTCCCTTGCAGGTGGAAGAGGTATTCGAAGATTGCTAACTATATTCAGACGTCTGCTGATGTTTAGTAAAAGAAGTGGAACAACAATTTAAGCTTAGCAATACATTTCGAGTTCAAGTCCTTGAAATGAAAATATTATAAACTAATTATGTTTTATCTATCAATAGCAAAGTCCACACCAATGCCAATGGTCCCTTGTAATATATTATTAACGGTATGTAATGTATGATGAACATTTTGACACGTTATATGTGGGGCACATTCGTATTGCACAAATGAGATAAAAATGAATTAAGATACAGGCTTTTCCACTAAAGCCTTTTCGGATAGTTTGTCATTGAGTGCCACATGAGACAGGAATTATAACACATTCCAACAACCTTAAACAGTAAGGACAAAGGATCAAATCTAACATTAATGTAACATTGTTTATCAATATCATTGTGTTGTCTTCAGCAGCCTGACTGATTCATCATACTTTGGAACTGAATGGCATCCCCTTCGCCTCATGACCGCAGCCGCAAAGATGATGAGGATGACCCTGTTGAACGGATGATTTCCCGCACTGGCTGTGCCGATCTACACTATGCGGTACAGGAGTGCATGGCCGAACACCAGGACTGGCGGGTGTGCCAGAGCCAGGTCCAGACTTTCAAAGACTGCATGATGAATTTCCAGAAGACAAAGAAAGAACAGCTGATGAAACGGCAGTCAGCCTCTGCTGAGTCTTCACCCAGCTGAACTCACAAAGCCTGACACACACACACTGTGGTTGGGGTGTGTACAGGACCTTCTGACATTCTGGAGGCAGAAAGTCCCCACCTAATTTCGTTATTTGTGGTGGAAAGAAACATGTGAGCTGTGAATAAAAATCATTACTTGGACTTTTAATTTTGTTGAGTGTTGTGCTGAGACATGAAACAAGTAGTTATATCTCAGCACAGACGTCCCAGCATTTAACTTGACTGCTACAAGTCAAGAAATGGAGTGCAGAAATTTCAGACAACAACAAACTCAAATAATCAAAGCTGAGCTGGGAGGACATTTTGGTCATTTGGAAACAAATTACTAGAAAGAAACAATCTTAACCTTTATTAAATCATGTAATAAATCATATTTTTTATACAAAGAATAATACTTTTAGGTCAGAGAAATCAGCTAATAAGTAATTAAGTAATTATCAAAATTGAAATTCTGATTGAAAGTTAAGTTGTCCAAACCAGAACTTTAACCACCTGATTAAACAAACAGTGGAAGTATGAATGTTATCTTGACTTTTAATTGTCAAAACTGATCACAAGTCCACCTGAGATTAATTACGTTGAAGTTGAAACAGTAAAAGGTTTGTTTTCCTGAACTCATTAACTGTTATTCTCTGGTGGTGATCGCATCGCAAACTGAACCCGTCACTGTTGTTTTGTTTTGGCCTGTTTAATGATAAATGAACCTTTGGGGAACAATTATGCAACATATGAGCCGTGTATCCTTCACCTTGCACAAACATCGTTCCCAAACTTTATTAGCAGTAAAATCTGAAAATCTATGCACAGACTCACCGATGTCAAAGGTCAAGCTCATTGGCCATAACTCAAGAATTCATCCGCTGATCTTGACAGTTATCATGAATGTCTAATAGAATAAAATGATGGACTGATGACATTTTACATCCATCAAATTCACTGTGATATTGAAAATAAAAATAATTATGACCTCCAGACAGATTTAAACTTCCACCTGCCTGGTTGGTGGAAGAATTCCCCCCAGAGGCAGTAATTCTAGTTTTATTTTGATAAACTCAAAGGTTTTCAAAGGAGTGTTGTGAGTTTCTCAAACTCATTAATCATAATCCAAAACATAAATTAGACGCAAGAGACGTTTCATCATTCCTCCGCCGCCCTGCTCCCTACGGATCAAATTCATGCCTTTAATGCGCCATCGCCAAACGACTTTTTCAGTATCAGCTGGAAGCTTTGCCCCTGGAGATCAAAGAGAAAAGTATATCTCCTGTGGAGAGGCCAACAAGCAGCCGTCTGCATGCTGCTTCTGAAGTCATCATCAGTAGAGAAAGTATCAAACCAGGTACTCAGGTGAGCTGCAATTACTGTTCCTTATTTACATGTTTGAACTTCACGAGAATGAATTTGGGTTTGAGTGAGGCATTATTAATGTGATGCATATGCAGCCTTTAGATGTCCATGTGTATGTTATTTCTAGAACCTGTATGTGCCGTGGACCAGAATCCGTCCAACTCACAGCCTGTGGATTTCAATGATGTCTTTTCTCAGGACTGTTCTAAACGACTCCGCCATCATTCATCCTCCGGGCTTCTATATCATCGGATTTCAAACATTTCCCTTCATCAGTGTCTACTTCATCTTTCTAGTGTTTGTCTATGTGGTTACACTGCTGTTCAATTTTTTGTTGATCTCCGTTATTGCCTCTAGTAATTCTCTACACACTCCAAAGTTTTTAGCAGTTGTCAACCTCGCAGTAATTGACATCATCCTCAACACGTGTACCATCCCCAGCATGATTAAGGTATTTCTCATTAAGGACAACTTTATTCCATTCAACTTGTGTTTGTTACAAATGTTTGTCTACTATACTTTTGGGACTTTGGAGTCTTATGCACTCGCTGTACTTGCCTACGACAGGTTGATTGCGATATGTTTCCCCCTGCATCAAAACTCTATGAACACTCTGCGAAGTATGTGTTGTATTGTTGGCCTGACTTGGACTGTTTCTCTGTTAATAACTGGGTTTGCAATAGGTATAATGACTCGACTGTCTTTTTGCAATTCTGTCAGAGTTCTCAGCTATTTCTGTGACTATGCTCCTGTGTTCAGACTCGCGTGCAATGGTTACTCAACACAGTTGTCTGTTGCCACTCTTCTTACTTTCCTGATCCTTGTGTTACCTTTTTCCTTCATCCTTCTGTCCTACGTCAGCATCCTGGCGACTGTGTTCAGGATGAAAACACTTGACAGTCGGGTAAAAGCTCTGGCCACTTGTATTGAGCATATCATCCTCGTTGCTATATATTATATTCCTCTGATTACCATTTTTACGATCGGATTTTATCTGGGAGGCATTGACAGCGACCAGCGTGTGCTGAACCTGTCGATGGCCTCCTGCATTCCACCCTGCATCAATCCTATCGTTTATTCTTTGAAAACCAAAGAGATCAAAACCAGAGTGCTGGCACTGGTCAGAAAACATAAAATCAGCACACAAAAACCGGATATGAGGAGGCTGGTTAGAATAAAGGAAAGATTGGGACCATAACTGTTTGTGTATAAAGTTAACAAGCCAAGGACATTGACCCTACTTTAACAGGAAAATATATTTACTCAAGAAAAGACAAAGCACTTGTCTTTTCGATTTCATGGAAGCCAAATCAAACTTCTTTCTTAATATGTACTTTATGTGTTAATTGGTCTGTTCTTTATTCCCATTTAAATATTTCATTCTCATCTCTTCATATTAAAATTGTTTCACCACAATGGTTACGCTCTTCTGTCCGATGAACATAATGAACATTTATTGTCATTTATTTTTCTTAATAGGAGCAACTGAGATTAATTAGCCTAAAGCTTCCCCAGTAAGAGGTCTGCTTGGTAAAGTCAGTGTCATGAGCCAGTTGTCTCTTGTGATGGCCTGTTTAACGATAAATACGTCCTTAGAGTTCTTCAGAACACTTTGTAATATACAAGTTATCATATTGCATTTATTACACTTCCTGAATGCAAAGATCTGCTGCTGTTTATATATCTGTCCGCTTGTAAATTTCTCTGTCGTGAGACGAATAAAGGCTTTCTAATTGTTTGTTCAACTCTACATTTGTATCAATTCATAATATCAGAAATGTAACAAAAATCACACAACTACTGTTTACATTATATTATATAGTGTCATTGGCATACTGAATTTTGAAACTAATCTCACTATTTATTTTAATATGACGCCCTCTCAAAATAGTTATAAAACAGACTTAATGTTACAATGAGTCACTCTGAAGATGTCCAAGTTTAACTGAATTGAACTGTCAAATTTGTTCTCCTGTTTTGAAGAATATCGGAACAAAATCAGTTTTTGTCTAATGAATGAATAAATAATCACAACCATTTCTTGCATCTTCTTGGTTACATGCAGGGGCGTAGCCACATTAGGGCCATGGTGTGCCAGTGCCACTATGACTGGCCCATCCTATCAGAAGTGCCCGCCATTAACTTGAAATTCAACGAACGAAAAAATAGCCCATAATAATGTCATACAATACTGTTTCAATAAAGTATCATCATGTTACAAATATTTACAGAAATTCTCTTTTTGTTAATTTTTAATATTAATTAATTAATTAATTAATTTTGATTGGGTACAGCTGTGTAGGCGCGGCGCCAGCTAACGGACACAATCTGGAAGCTAGCATCGAATGCTAGCTGTTAGCTGCGCTATTAATTGTTTGGCTACTCAGGCTACTATTATTAACAGGAACCGGCTACTCAGCCCCACCTAAAAGAGTTCAAATGGAGTTTAAATGGAAAGCCCAGATCGTTCTCTGCGAAGTGGTTCAAGGAGTTTACTTTTCTTGGAGTACAGTATTTCCAGAGATGCCATTTACTGCCAGGTCTGTCGTCATTTTCCTGTTGAGATGCAGGATCGTGGATTAATAACTGGATATAGAGACACATTCGTCAGGCTTGTGAAAAGCACCTCACTTGTAAGTCTCTTGTACATGTGTTTTTGTTAATATTTAGCATAGGTTACTTTATATGGTTATCTTCTCCATGGTCTTGACTAGCTATTTGACAAGTGTGTTTGTTCGACATTTCATTTCACCCTAATGTTTCACAAGAAGCAAATATGTTACTGTAAATGTTAACCTGAAGTATGATAGGATTTGCCTTGTTATGCTATATGTGAATCTGAATGGAATGAGACATTATCAGATGTTTTTCATGAAAGGGGAAAAATAGCCTGGTATACTTCTATCTCTGATAAAAATGCTACATAACTTATTACAGAAGCTGAATACCAAATGTCATTGTATCCTCCTTGTGAAGGTGTGACATATCTATGGTCGAGGGGGATAGAGCAGAGATGGTAACGTGATGAGCGGCTGCCCTCTGGTGGATTTATTTGTACACTGTATATCATATTAGTTGACAGGGTGTCCAACCGACAGAGATGTTCTACTCTTTGTGCAACATCCCAAAAGTACATAGAGGAGTGAGATGTTCAGGCACTGGACTTCTCAACATGATCTGTTTTATGCTTTTGCAAGAGACAATGAGCCAAACACCAAGACACAATATCTGCCCTTACTGAATGCTTTAATAGCAAAATATATTGTGCAATTCAAGGACATTTAGAATACAATTATGGATAAATGCCCTAAACAATCATAGAAGTTACTAAAAGAGATAAAGACAAGACAAACACATGAAAAAAAAGGCTCCACTTTGACCTGTGCATTGAGAAGCGCTAAGATATTTTAAGTCAGGAGGACAAATCATGATGGGTCAAATTGAAATTATTTTGGTTTTCAGATGCAACCAAAATCACAAATACAGGGAAGATATGTCATTCAGCCATAATGAAACATTATTTATAGGTCAGCTGCTTCACTTTTTTCCCCCTTACAAAAATAATATATGCCTATAGGTTTTCCTTGACACAGCACTCACTCAAACAGTAAGTCAGCCTGTTTTGATTTCTAATCTTCATCACTGAACCAGTGAGTCCAAACCACTAGATGGTGCAAGTCGACCAGATAGATTTGTCCATGCTGCATCTTCAGCTTCTTCAATGCCTCTATTAAACAGAGTTGACTACAAATATTAGAAACTCTGCAATGACTCAATGTTCTTTCACCAGCCTTATAAAAGCAGTTATTTTGGATTCAGACACAAAAGTGAGATGAATAATTCATGTGGAGGGAATTTGTAACAACCGCAGCAGCATATA
>CAAKHC010002193.1:18774-28942 GCA_901007825.1 Macroramphosus scolopax | reverse complement strand
TAAAAGTTTGTGTCTGAAACGCTATGTGATACAGTACAGTTTACACAGCATAGTACATGTTCTGTAGCTACTATTGCTAAATGGGAACAGTTGAAAACGTTGTTTGAGTGTGTAATAAAGAGACACGAGACTATGCAGCAGCTAGCGGTGCAGCAGCTAGCAGCAGCTAGCGGTGTCACTGTATTCGGGTGGGCTGCACGTAACACACACACACACACACACACACAATGCTGCTGGGTCATACCATCACTGGAGGGGTGTTGGCTACAACACTCCCTATAACAAACGTTAATAACGGTAATTAAACATTAAAAAAAAACGCGGCTTATAGTCCGGTGCGGCTTATATATGTACAAATCATTCAATTTAGCTTCTGCGGCTTATAATCAGGTGCGTCTTATAGTGCGAAAAGTACGGTACATGACAAAATATTCTACAAAGAAAACCACACTGGTCACAGAACAGCAATATGAGCATATTAAAGGAGGTTTCAACAAGCCACTGCCTGGGAGAGTTTGAGATCATGCAGGCAGAAAACAAGTCAACTTCACACTAAACATGATGCTTTACCCAGACTTCAGACTTCATTGGCAATTTTAAAGGGAACTTGTTTCTCTTTGGATATTACCAGGAGGTAAAAGATGAAGATCAAACAAATCATGACAATGTACACTGGCAGTGAACAGAAGCATTCATGGTTGCTAATAATTGTTTAAGAATTGCTCACGGTGTGAGTAACCTGGAGACACAATCTTATCTCAAATAGTGTTTCTTAACATGTTTATCCGAGATGTAACATTTGGTTACCAAGGTAACCCTGGTTCTTTGAAAACAAACTGAGGTAATTGACAATGAGAAGTTCCTGACCAATCATGGACGCTCCAATACCACCGCATCTGTCATGAGGCGGATCAATAGTCTCGAGCTTCACGGGCTGCCCATCCCCCGTTTACATCCCCTCCTGGACGTTATTCACAAGCGTATGTCAACCATACACATGCATGGAGGTCAGTGTCGTGAGATGCCTCATTCTGTTTTTAGAGAAGGTAGTTACATGTAATCTCATTCCCTTACAAACCTTGCTCAGTATCTCACTCGGGGTCATGTGGCATAGTCCAGAACTGCATGCTTCGATGAGCCATAACGACTCAACCCAGAAGGGTCGACCAAACAAGACCTCCGCATTGGTGAGCACACTATTATATTCACATTCAGGTCACATTTACAGCGCAGAATTAACCTGAACTCACAGGACCGAGTTAGCCAGTGAAGGTGCCCTCATGGCTGGGTGGTGAATTAACTGTATGTGTGTGAGGAGGCCCAAAACGCAACAGCCAGGATATCCCAAGCAGACACGAGGTGGCCCAATCCCCTAAACCTCAGGCTCTAAAGGGACTGCAGGCCAAATAAAACCTTCCACTGGTGCGACAGGTGCTGGCAAGCCAGACCTTCCCTCTGCGAGAAGGAGCTCTAGATAGAATAAAACAGCTTACTCCTCCAAAATACCTTAGTTCTGTACAGAAAGATGCTCTTACTGGACAGAGTACATTGAGAAAACCTTCCCTGGGAAAGGTAGTGAGTGATCGGTTAGCCACTTCAATTTGGTCCAAAGTCTGGTAACCAGATTCAGTTTCACTCAACACAAAGGGGTTGAAGTAAAAGATGACTTTTTTTGTCATAATAAAATGAGATAAACAGATTGAAATGTACCTTCTGCATTCAACCCGTCCTTTACAGAGTGGTGGGCAGCAGCAGGAATGACCCTCAGCTTTGGTCAGGGTAGTAAATACCTAACAAGACAGGGAGAACATGCGAACTCCACAACCTGGAACGACTGGAGCTCAAGCCAACAAACTGCCAACAGCTGATCTACTGCACTGTGGAATATATACAGAGGACAGTGACTGCCTGTCTTTCAATACAATCATAATGCCCCTTTATCTTATCAACTGCAGGTTCAACCAATACTTTTACATTTTTGCAGAATGTTTTTGTGCAATAATTTTAAAATCTTTAATATTGATGCACGTTGTCTATCGGTGCTTGCAGGTGGAGAATCAACGGTGGCTTTGCACAGGCAGACATGGGTTTGAGACGTCTAAGCACAGCAGAAGGTCCGGGACCAAATTCAACCAAAATAGTGCTAAGCCCCAATCCAAGGCGACCCAATGGGGCGACCAAAGTTCCAACAAGAGAACCAGATCAAACACAGAAAACTGCTCTGGTCACCAATACACCACAAAAATGAGATAGGAGATCAGGAAATCAGCAAACAGTTGGAGTAATGCATGTGTTATAATGAAAATATGTCACCATGTCTGTAATCACTGACTGGGACCACGGCTGCCTGAAGGAGCCACACCAGTTGTGGATCGACAACCGCTCCCTCACCCTCATCAGTACCACAGAGATGAGGCTGAATCATGGGAATGTTTGCAGCAGAACATTCAGCCATGGAATGGCCAACTGTCTGCTCTAAGTTGTGCATCTGTTTCTTAATGAAAACAAAAGGGCACAGAATCTGTTCCAAATCCCGAGGAACAACATAATTCGGTGCACAAACACTGAGGGGGCTGAAATACGTGAGCGATGCTTCATTACTCTTGTTGGCATAACACAGTAGTGCCGACATATGCCACATACAGGCGATGCAGAGGGGAGGAGGACGGCCCACCAGTGTTCCCCTGTGAGGACACGGTGGACGACATAGATTGCTAGATACCTTGATTGCTGGCAGCAGTAATAACGGACACACAACTCCTCCCGACATGCCAGCTTGTTCCAAATATCAGTTACACTCCTCCGACCTCATGAGAACATTCAACTCTGCTGCTTTCAGTGAGTTCAGCACTAACAGTTATTGTCTAGCCACGAATAATGAAGGTCAGAATATCACATCCTGAAAAGTGTTTCATCATCAGAACTTGAGACTTTGTTGGTCTCAGGTGCCGTCAGGATGATGATCCAAAAACACAACGGTGGTAACGGCAGATGGCTGAAGGCACAACAGCAAAGAACACTGCTGAATCAGACCTGTTAATCTTTATAATAATAACAACACAGGTGGAAAAAAAACTATTTAAGATCCCTGACAAAATATAGATGTATAGGCATTTGTAAATAATGTTTATAAGATTTCTGTTAAAACTGGAATCAGCATTCCAGGAAGATTGACAATACGAATAAAAGATCAAATCAAAAAGAAATCATGTGAAAGCATTTCCACAGAAGAGCTTATCATTTCTCAGAATTTCTTTCTCAGCGGGGAACTGTTGGAATCAGATTATATTATATCTATTGGGACCCTCACAGTGTCTTCAAAACCCAACAATAGCCTAACTGGAAAACTATTCTGGTTTTACAATCTTTTGTGTGTTCCAGTTCTCAGAAGAGGACATGTGGAATATCTTAACTCATTGTTGGATGTTGCTCTGTAGATTCGAACGGAGAGATGTGAGGCAGGTTGGAAGCTTCACCTGTAGAGTTCTGTAGATGAATATCATCAGTATTCTGTCCTTTTCAATAAAGAACTCCATCCAACATTGTGCAACAAAACAAATGATCGCTGCAAACTGTGTTCTTCCTGTAACTGACTGCTGAATGACGAGGCAGCATGACAGAGGAGAATATATCTCTGTACAGTGATAAACTAGAGACATCAAAGTTGACCATAAAGGAAACCTTAACATGAAGGTTTATTGTTTTTTATTAGTGTTAAATATAAAGGTATAATCTCAAGACAAAATCCTGCAGCTGCTTGTGTCAGATTATTTCCCAGTGACACAAGCAGATGTGGAGTGTATGTAGTTTATTTACTTTTAAAATGAATAATAGGCAGACTAACTGTGAGTAGGACCCTGAGTTAGAATGAAAAATCAAATTGATCAGTTTTGTAGATGAAAAGTCATTGTCGCTAATTAGGATTAAAATTCGGGAAATTAAGGCTGAACCTCCTCTGGGCAGCTTGTCATAGCAACAGCAACAGAACGACGGACAGGGAAATAACAACCAGGTTGATTTGCCCTCCAGGATCACATTTTAGGTAAGACTGCACCAATGTAGATTAGAGAATAATGAGGGGAGTGCTGTGATGCTGACAAGAACATTTTGTTATTGTTCCCAAACGGCTGAAATCTGACAGGACACATGAATCTTTTAAAACATTCAAACACATTAACCAACCGAGTCACTCCTGGGTTAGCATGAGTTGGAAACCTTTGTACATGATCATTTGGCATTAATTAACTGTGTAAAATAAAATATAAAACGTACTATACAACAAGGCTATTTTACAACACACGCACACACAAATCAACCATGATACGCTTGTGAGCCAACTTCTTCTTCATTAGACAACCTGCCACGGTACAATGCTGCCTACTATGATCAGACACAAACACACAACAAACAAAGAGTTTGGTTGAGTGTGGATTCACAGCTCCACGCCTGCCTGCCTGCACTAACACTGCAGAGAGAACAGAAACGAGGAAACATTTCCTGTATTCCTGTGCATCAAGTCAGATGAACACTAAGAGCATTTATTACTCTTAGAGGGTCTGCAAACCTACAGAAGACCTAACACGATGCGTGAGGGCAGCCGTGGTCATGCAGGAGAAAGTTTGTGTCATTCTATGTGTTTATGCAGGTCATTCACATCCTTGGAAATATTAGTTTGAAAAGTAAATCCCATCCGAAAAGAGGCGTGTGACTCTTATCCTCCAGTGCACAAGTACAGTCGCTGCACTCTGCTTGGGAAACTAGTTACTGTTGTGTTGATGTAATTGGCTAAAAGCTAAAGTAGAGTTATATATCAGTGCACCGGCCCTGGAGAGGCAGGTAGCATGTTAGTCAGGCTGTCTGAGGGCTCATGAACTGCGTTTAGATGACTGGAATGCTGATGGGTTGTGAGCCACTTGAGCTGAAGTAGAGATGTGCATGATTGTCTCTTGATATTGGAATTTGGTGATATTTGAAAAATGCCGTATACTCAACTAAAATAGCTTTCATGGAATCAGAATGACTCCAGTCAAAGATACATTCTTACCTGACAGAGTCAGTCTGAGGGACGTTCATCGATCGTATCCTGAGCTGAGAGTGATTTAATGCTGTGAGGGTACAAAACAATGTTCAAAGAAATAATAGATCCGCATAGAAGAGTCGGCCTTAGATAGTCCCGGAGTAATAAACTAATATCAATCAGGATTTTCATTCTTACTGTAAACGCTCATTAATCAATATGCTAAGATAAAAGCTTTGAAATGGACGAACTGAATAAGGAGATTAAACAGCGTGTCTGAGAGACAGAGAGAAACTCTGTGATTAATTTGCTAAACGAAGTCCTAATATTCAACATCGGAGGATGTAAATATGCATGAATTAGTATTTTCTTTGACACTTTTTTGAAGCATTTACACTGAATAAAAATGTATGAATAAAAATTTTTGCTGCCATTTTCAATGTGCTCAAGTAAAACCTCAGTTATTACAGTATTGATGTCAAATGTTGCCCATGAATGTGTTTACATCACTGTTGAGCTGCACACAAGAGGATTTTCAAATCTTAACTTATTTTGTAAAAATGTAGGACATGACAGACATAGTGACATAACTAACTTTTTCTTTACTTTTTAATCATAGGACCACACTTACTGGATGATTCAGCAAAGATGATGGACCACTCACCAACCAGGCATTTATCCCAACAATTTCACCAAAAGTTAAGACTGGCAATTCCAGGTACTCTGAATCTCACAGACCATTTGTGATCAACTGTTACATCAAACATAAAGAACATTTTGTCCTTTGCCAAGATAATCCATCTCTTTCACAGGTGCAGAATATCTAGATGCTGATGAAAAGCCGTGATCACAACACAGGTGCTTATGATGGCTGAAATAAAGTCCTTCCAGTCACATCCCATTGCCGTAGATGCTACAAGTCAACAGGGAGAGGGACGTTGGCATGTTGCAGGCTGGCATGTTAATTCAGCTGAAAATGTTCATTTTTCCACAAGAAGTTGACTTATAAGTCGGTTCCAGCAATTTGACATCTCAGCCAGTCGACTACACGCAAGCAGAGGACGTATCACAACACCAGTTCAGGATCCAAACATTTGTCTGTTGAATCTGACCGACCTAATTTTCTCATAAACTTCTACAATATCAGATTTTCTCAAGTGGAATTGCCCCCTGCTGGCCATTTGGAGGAACCTCCTCTTTGACATTACTTTTCAGACCTGGCTGCTCCATCAGCTTACAGTCTACGGTGCAGACTAACAGATCCACTACCAAGGCTGTAGACTTTTGGTAGAAGTTTCTTGGCACCGGTTTGCACTGTTCTGATGTGTTCTTGCTTGACTGTCATTAATTAGTTTGATGGGTCCTGTGATTGGCTGAATGTTCATCTCGATGGCTCATGCCTTAATATGAACACTGTTTAAGTGTTGACATTACAAAACATTCAGAGGTTCTTCATGTTGCCCTTGAATAGCCTATAAAGTGGTAAACAGCAGTGGTGTGTTGCAATAAATATTTTGGCTACAGTATAATTTAGTAAAATTGGTGGATAATTGACTCCAACACATGGTTTACATGATAACAGTCCACTGATTAACATATCAAGCCGTTCAGGAGATAAAACAGCATTTTTTAAAGCTTCCTTTTTGCTTTGAAGTCTTGAATTAGTCCCGTTCATGTGAGGTAATTGGCTATTACCAATGATCACACAGATGCAAACAAATGGAAACAGTCTAATATTCATCCCCTTTCTACCCGACTCTGAAATGACATGCAGATGCAGCATTACTTGGGCTGTGACAGATACCTGCAACATATCTGCAATTTCGCCGCTATGAATATCTCTATTTCTCTCTATTCATCTTCATGAACATCTGCAACAATTCATCAAACAGCTCTGCCACACAGGGTGTCAGCAGCTTCATGACAGATTCTGATCGTGGCTCCACACACCCGTCACGAAAACCTCCACACCTCCGAACATGATGTATGCATGCAGTATGTAACATCTGCAGATTGCATTCTGCTGCTAATCCCTCCAAGCAGGCTTGCCAGTCAAGCGCTGCCCCAGAACAGACAAATGTGCATTCAGTGTGGACATGTATTTATAGACATGAAGGGATGAAAATCCCCCCAGAGGAACGGAGCCGTGGGGGGTGGTTGTAAATTTATCCATGTAAGTTACAAACGCACATCTCGATGATGTAAGAATTGACTGCGAAACACTTGCATGACGGACCACCCCCACCAGTTTAAAAAGGAGACAGGTACTTGACAGTCTCATCCATAAGCAACATGACTCCCACTCCCAGATTATACTAAAAAAATCTATTCTCACGGTCGGTGGTTTTTAACAAAATGCTCTTTTTACTCAAATTATCTGCACCAACTGTGCATTAGGTAAAACGGAGTCAGCTGTGGTGTTCAAATCACATTACTTTACCTGCGTTTACGACGTATCCAATGGTATCGAGTGAAAAGCATAATTGGATTGCTCTACTTTAACACCTGGCCTGACACACGGGGCAGTCAGGAATCAAATTTAACTGAGACACTTGTTTCAATTTGAGTCCAACATCAAATAAATCTGATTTGTGTGAATCAATTTCCGTGTTTCCGGACTAGAAAGCGTGAACTTGAATGATCCTGGATCCTGGATTGTCCCATTTGTCATCATTCATTAACCCACTGTCACCACACTGAGTACTTAATAGACTTTTAAGAGCTCTGCAAACTGCATGAGAGGGAATGTTCAAACACAGTGTTAAAGAAGTATTTTAATCATCACTATCTGACAAATTCCAATATGAGCACAAAAAAATAATCTCTTTATGTATAAGACTGTAAGTCCTGAGTGTAATGAGATGCAGTGTGATGCAGCTCCTTTGTATGGAGAGTGAATATATTAATTTAGGGTAAAATGAGCAGAACGCATCCAACAAAATAATTGGCATTTGCTGCAGTCCCAGTTTCTTTGAATGTACAGAGTATACAGTAATAAACAGGCGTAACATATCAAATAAATTCCCCGTTTCATTTTTCACACCTGACTCATATCATAGAAACACACCGAGGCATCTGTCCTCCTTTCGTTCGCAGCATTAACAGAGTATCACGTCGAAATGCACAAACAAACACAGCTGACATCCCAGAGTGAGTAATCTGATCGGAGGAGTGCTCGTACAGGTGGCTGTGTAGGCAGGAGAGCTTGATCAAGGGCACCGGAGATAACCAGCAGCGGAGTCTCTGGAGGAGACATGAAATGACTCGGATCACGCCACATCAAATGATGCTCAAGTGTTTGCATTGGGAAAGTGTGCACTCGTGTTGGCATGAATGAGAGCGCCAGCCTTGCTCAAGGATATTAGTCCATCCGTCGTGGTTCCCTGACAGATAATAGTGTTTAAAACTAAGATGTTATACAACTTGCCAATTTGCGTCTCATCCTGGCACGGTCTTGTTTAACCCGGCGGGCTGTGAGCAGCTTGTTATGTCTGTCAAAGTAAAATCTTGTCGTGCAGGTTTATGAGCAGAGAAAACTGCTGTAATTGTCAGTTAAAGAATGCTATTAAAATCATTCTGATCGGCGGCGCAGGGTTACATTTCCTTTTATAACATCTGAGAGCTGAAATGAAGCTGCTACCACCAGCAGAACACTTTTTAAATCCATTTTCCTGATTGGTCAGCTGGTGTTTCGTATCAAATGTTTGCTCACAGTTAGAAATTGGAATTTTCATAAATGATTTTTTTCCAAACATAATTAAATGTTTCATTAAACAAGATAATTTTTCTTTTAAGGAGTAAAAGTCCCGAGCATTTAATGTCTTCTGCACAACAAAGCGTGATGATGAAAGAAACAAATTAAACCTGTGTTTATATCTACGTTAAACAAATCCCACATGGTGATTTGTTCTGATAACTAGAATTCAGAAGCTGTTTTAATAGCTGGCGAAATATTCTTCATTCAAATGTGCAGCACGCCTCCGTACCCAGGAAAAGTAACAGCAGGCACCTCATTAGTTTTGTCAAAGTTGTCAACATGTTGATTTAAAAAGACATTCTGGGCATTTCATGCTGAGCCCCCCAACACACACCTCCATGACATCAAATAAAAGACAACAATTAAATAATATCATAAAAGAAAGTAAATCAAAGATCAAATAAAACCAAAGACAATAATAAACATTGCGGAAAAAAACTAAATCAAAACATCAGCATGACATAAACAACTAAAATTCCTTCCCTTTTTATGTTATTTAACAATAAATAATTAACTATAAATGTAAATATCTGCATTGGTCTGCTACAATATTATTTGTTTATAAGTGTTTAATGCATCACAATGACACATGAATAGTTCCTTGTAGCAATTAAGAAGAAATTGAAGGTTTCTTCTCGACGCTCGGTCCAAGGCATTTCATAAAACACTCAACAGGGCCGGACGACGCCCAGACAATCTGGTGAGCTGTGCAAACCATTAAAGGTCAGGGAGGAGTGAAGTGGCAGAAAACAGACCAGTCGCTCATCGGTATATAATTGGATTTATCTCCATTTGGATGTGAACGTGCAAAGAGTCTAAATCTGATCCCTAGCAAACTTCCCGGAGTCCAAGGAGCACCGACTGGACGAGCAGAGGGAGAAGGAGCAAATGTTTTGTTTTTTATTTATCACACTTGGGTGGAGAACTTTCTGTCAGATTCCCTGAGGGCTACTGTCAGCTTCTATCAACAACACCCAGACTTTCTGTAACATATCCTCCACTGAAGGAGGCAAACACAAGTATCGAGCAAGGTATTGCTCCTGACTCCCGACAGCTTCTGTCTCCATGGCAACTAATCCACAGGCAGTAAAGAAGTACCTTGTGAACTTCTCAATGAGAGCAAGCGACTGCGGAGTGGCAGTCTGTGAATGTTAATTACATCACAGACCTAGAAAGGGGCAAAACAAGGGATAGCTACAAGTGTCCACTTCACACCTGTGTGAGTTTATTCCTGTTGTAAAGTATTTTCAAAATAAAACATCAACTATCCAAACTATCCTGTGTATTTCTGTGTCTGTGTGTGTGTGTGTGTGTGTGAGTGTGAGGCAACATTGGAAAGCGCTTTGATATTTAACGGTAGAAAGGCACTTTATAAATGCACCACCTACATCTGT
>CAAKHC010002193.1:0-16978 GCA_901007825.1 Macroramphosus scolopax | reverse complement strand
GTAGTTTTGGTGCTAGAATGTATAATTAGTTGAGTGGCAAAGCCAAAATCAGACTTGAATGAATCCAATTTAACGGTTCACAGAGGCTCACTATTGTGTTCAGCACTACAGATTTGAATTCTAAAATAATCCTCCAATGCAGACGTGATCCGCAAACAAAGACACAACTAAGAAGAGGTTGTTATTTAAGCCGCAATTATAAAAGAGGACATAAGAATATTAAAAAGAGGTATTGTGTAAAAAAATAGGGAAGAACCAAAACAAGAGGTTAGCTGTGTTAATTCTTTCATTATATGTGATTCTGTGTATTTCGTCAAAAACCTGATTTACTTTGTATTTTAATCTGGGACACTTCAGAACATGGTGAGGTTTGGAAACTTGTCTCAAGGCACTGTACTAAATCTAGTAGACAGATGCTCTCCATTTTAAAGTCGTGAAAATAGATTTTCAGTCCAAAGATATATAGTGTGATGCCTGTCCAGGGAACAAGCCACTGTTAAGTTAGGCAAAATCAATTAAAATCACTTTAGACTGGCCATCAGTCGCTGCCAAGAATGGATGGAAGTTAGAGTCAGTGGAGGCCGCCCAGACAGGAGAGGAGAAATTACTGTAAGAATTCACTTTACTTTATGTATAAAATATTCCCATTACAATGGAAAATTGCGGGTTATGCAGAGATTAGTCTGCAGTTGCACCGCCGAGAGACACACAAAGAACAAGCTACACACAGACTGTAAATGATAGCTGCTATTTCTATCACCTACACAGAAAACTACGCATTTGAAACGAATCGTGAACCACAATAGAACGCTTAATGCGTCATCTAGAAGTAAATAGGTGAACTAAATGAGATCAAGGTTGTGAGGAGGGAAGCAAATATCAAGCATAGTGAGGGGAAAATAAGCTTCCCGTGTTTCTTCCTGTGTTAAACTGGGTGTGAGACAGGGAGTCAGCAGCAGTGAAAGATTGTGGTTATGGCTTGTGGTTTTCACTCAGCACCAACGTCTCAGCAGAGCTGAGAGGCAAAATAGACCCTTCAGTATCTAAAGGGGCCAAGCTGGTGCCTGAAAGGACAGGCTGAGGAATAAAATAACGACCAGGAGTGACATCATGGATGTGGCTTTAATTGCCTTTCTCATAGATGAGGGCAGCCATAATAGATGTGTTCCATACTGAGAGTACATAACAGTATAATGGTAATCCATATTTCTTCTTAAAGTCATGTAAAGTGTCTTTTGGGGGATGTGGAGCTTTTTTGTAACCCGACACTTCATGTAACTTTCAATTTTGGTGAAGTAGGGTGCAAAAATAGTCTGCCATGATAATGATGACTGACTCAACCACCTAAAGCTTTCTGATTTGAAGCCTTTACTCAGGTTTGTTTATACCCGGTGGTGTGTATGACCTTGTATGAAAAATATACTATGCATACAGTCCATGGAATACTAGCACTTTGAAATTTAAATTGGTGTGTATTATTCTAATATCTTCCTTTAATTATATGTGCTTCATCCTGTTCCATATTATCTACTATCTTGTTATTCTTTGTAGTATTCCATATCTGCTTTGGTAATGGTATGTGCTTCATGGGATAATTATGTTTTGTCTTATTTCACATTTTATTTTTGTGCTGCCTCTCGCTGTGCATCCAGTTCCACATCCATCCCGTATTATAACATTATATGTTTCTCATTTCAATGCTCACGCAACCTTTCCAACATGATAAAAGCAAACAGAGACGGAAAAATATACTTTACATAATGCTACCTTCATTGAACAAAACACATATTCCTGCGCTTCTCCGACATGTCTCCCCTTGGCATGACTGAAGTAAAGTAGGCTATGACAGTATGAGGCGGAAAACTGCAGGCATAAACTATATTGAGGGAGCAGAGGGAGAGACAACCGGCTGAAATCTGGCAAAAAAACAAAGAACTGAAGGAACAAAGAACTGGGGGGAAATTGGGAGAGTGAATTCAGAGCAGACTGGTGCACACACACACACGCACACACACACACACACACACACACACACACACGCACACCTGCAGGCGGCAGCACAATGCAACCCTGTTATATCGACCTTCAGTAGATCCACTGGTCAGAGCAATTACCTAGAGAGTTGCCACACCTAGAGGAGCTTACAAACCCTCCAAAGAACTGCAGTTGGACAACCGACACCAGCTGTGCCAATTAAAGAAAAACACTCAATATTTCCTCTCCCAATGATATTTCCACTGCTTCCATCAAAATACTTACATGCCCTATGTACCGCGAAAACTGTGAAGCAGCGAGGAGAACACGGTCTCAGAAGTTTGTGTAACAGCAGCAGCTTTGCTCCCGGTTAAGAGTTTGCAGGCTTCATGTAAACAACAGGCAGCTGCCAACTGTCCGGGGCCATCACTTCAGCCATGCTGGAGATGATGAAACGCAGGAGGACATGGGAAGGGGAAGCTGCCTCCTTCTCTTAACTGTCTCTGTGCACATCCTGGAAAGTGTCTGTCACTGTGTTGCAGGGGATTTCATGTGAAGTGGTCTATCGGTTATAAATAGAACACGAGCTAAGTTTATTTGTAAAGAAACACCAACTTTAAACTGCGTTGTACTGTTTGACTCCTCTATCTGCTCCGGTGAGTCCGAGCCAGGTGTTACACTGTGATAAACCTTCTGTTGGGTTTAGTGGGACCGGACATGTTTCCTTGGCTGCAGTTAACGATAACGTACATCACCTATTACTCTGTTGATTGATATTGGTCATTTTGGAGGTTCTAAAATAAGTATTAAACTGTTCTGGGATTGAAACCAGGCTAGCGCTACCCAGAGACCTCTAGTGGAAAGGTAAACCTTTAGGATTTATATTTGTTCAATAGTAAGCGGAGTAGCTTATTGACAGCAGGGAAAGAACAGACTGATTGTTCACTTTCCTTTCACTGCACTGTGGTCTATTTAGCCTTCTGTTAGTACAAAAATTATTCAGTCTACAACACAACTCTCCATGTGTTATTGTTGAGAATCAGCTCTCTTTCTTTTGGATTTTGATATTAGTGCCTAAATCTACTGTTACAAGTTGATGTATTATAAGGTTGAGATTATTTTACAGAAGTTTCACCGATGTAACAATAAAAGAAATGAAAGATTAATCACAGAATAACAAGCTGGACCCTGGAATCCACTGTATGGATCCTATTGTGTGTTTCCATGATTATGGATTTCTTTTAGACTGCCTTAATACTGCCTTCATTTAATGCCCCTCATGTTCTATGGACCAGCTTCATCTAGGAGAGTTTAGGACCTCTGCGAACTCAACATAAGGACACATTGTGTGGCAGTGGCTTCCTCTGCCGGGCATGGCGTTTAGAAGTCAATGAGGCCCACAAAGTTCCTCCAACCCTCCCAGAAAAAAAAGGGAAAGTGAAGGGAGGGAATAGTTTAAGGAATGGTAGGTATTCTGAAATGTTGTTCTTCTCCACAAGGTTATTTCCGTCTTTCCTTGAGGTCCATGGAAACATTCCTTAGCCAATCAGAGCTCACACATCACCAGAGTTCTAAAATCGTAATACACTTACAAAACACCATCTGGCCAGTAAACGAACACACAAGGCGATAAATTGGGTTTATGGACAATCTCTGCTACTGGTGAACAGTAGGCTTAAGTTTGATTCATGTATAAATAAACTGTGAACAAACTTAGTGCAACATTCGCCAAGTAATTCACAAAACATAATTTGAGTCAGGATCCAGTTGATCCCTTGTAATTAGACAGATCAAATCCGAAAGAGCTCCCTACTTATCTTAGTAAATCTCCTAAACAAGGTCTCTAACATCAGTGCACGTGCATGGAAGTGCCAGAACACAGAATTAAAGAGAAAGGGTTAGGAAGTAGGAAAAAAGGAGAAGTCAGAAAGAGGAGCATGTTTTATTTAGATGATTCTATTATTTATTTCAAATACTTAGAGAAATGTGAAAATGACTTACCACTCACTTATCTCACACCACTCAACTCTCTCTCCCGGCTGTCCTTCCTCTTTCCTCTGTGTGGCAATACGTCCCAGGCTGTTCCTTGCTAGGCTCAGACTCTCTCTCTCTCTCTCTCTCTCTCTCTCTCTCTCTCTCTCTCTCTCTGTCTCTGTCTCTGTCTCTCTCTCTCTCTCTCTCTCTCAACATGGACGCACATGTAACTTACGCTTACCTGTAAAAACAAATGCTGACATCTAGTGGTGAGTGAGTGAATCTGTTTTCTCTGATTCTGTGGGGAATAGTTTAATAGTTTGGGTTTATAAGCAAGTCATTTCTTTTTTATGGGAGGACAAATTTAATTCACAGACGGTGATATCAAAAAGGTTTTTTGAATCTGACTATTTGAGAATCAATTGAATTTAAATCAAATGTGAATGTTGATGTGATCTGTGAACTTGAGACATTTTTGATAGATGAAAGCTTAATGAACTTGTTTAGTGTTTTTTAAGTTGGATGTGGAAGGAAAACATATATACAGATATCGTTTGCCATTAATCCCTTTTTGAACATCCTCATCGGGGTGTTGTGTTTGTGTGTGTGATTATATATCTGTCTTTTGGGGACTCCGTTGTTAACAATCATAGTGACAAATTTTGAGAAAATGGGGAAATTTTGGTCAGTCCTCACTTTCTGAAACGTTTTCAAAGATCAGTTTGAAGTTAATCATTTAGAGTGATTGTTAAAACTGGTTTTAGTTTCAGTTTAAGGTAAGAATTCCAGTTAATCATTTAGAGGTGATAAGAAAGGTTCTGGGCTCTGGGTTTTCAATAAATGCCCTCATAATGATAAAACAAACTAATACATGTTTGTATTTTTATCTATCGCTTTATATAATGTCATCTTATATGGTTATTCTCGTTTTACTTTTATCTTTTGTTCTTTTTGAATAACCTCTGTGTATGATAATGTAAAAATTATTTTCAGTTGCACAAATGTCCACTTCGACTTAAGGATAAACTGATTACACTTTGGTGGTCAAAGGTCAAAGGTCCCTCTGACTTAACAAATCACACTTTTGGACATGACACAAAAACTCAGATGCTGATTCTGAAAAAATTCACACAAATGTCCAGATCGATAAAATGATTAAGTCATTAAATGTCCTGTAGGTCAATTCACTATGAAATGAGAATGTGCAAAAAACATTCTTTGAGGAGGGCATACAGCCATGAGGCAATAATCATATTTTCCCTTGGGATGGGAATAAAAATGTTAATGTCCTTCAAGGAATTCAGTTACTAATCCACTGTGAGAGGTTTTGACTCCTGCTCATTGCTGTGACTTTTCTTTGGCATTTGGCCGTGTGTCATCAACGGTGAGTTATGGTTAAATATCAATATGTCAGCATAGCAGACCTACCATACCAGTTTCGTAGCAAGTGACATTACTATTATGCTACTTATCATTGCGGGTTGAAATATTACTCTTTGAATTAAGGCACATATGATGGAAGGCAAGAAAAGCAATCACACCAAGTGTAATAGTTTCTTTAATTAAACTGTTCACACTTTATTGCAATAAGACAGAAGGAGGGAGACATATTGACAACAGCTGCCTCAGTTACTGAGGTAATCATGCAATTAACTGTGCTTAGTACATTGGCCCGTGGTTAACAGGCTGATAAGACATCACTCTTATCCTGTACTTACATATGGATGCACCTCTTTCCTGTAATGCTCTGTAATCAGGTTAGATTCAATGATATGTTCCTTCAATAAATATTATTGTATTGACGTTGATTTGGGTTCACGTATCATTCAGTTCCTCAAAAACAACAGTTGCACCTGTAAATACAGATAGTAGATATGTTGGGATGAAAATTAACTTTTTTTTTTATCTCTTTACTTTACCCTTTCATATAGTTCCCACTCTTTCCCCTCTTATACTGTATTTCCACTCAGCTTAAATGTCTTCAAAAGACCATCATGTAGAATTCAATTCAATTCAAACATTCATCAGTCAGGTGACAGAATGCCAACAGTTACCTTAGCCTGCCTTTCCAAACATTTAAGAGAACCTGCGGTAGCCTGTAGGCTAATTGGCATATGAGGGCCTTTGGCTTCCCAAACTTCTCACAACACAAAAGCCACCACCTCCATGAGCATGCTGTGTGGACGTAACATTAACACCTTTACTTACAGTTCACTGTCAATGCTGTAGATATGTTTCGTCATATGACCCTCTGTTGTTAAACAAAGCAGCAAATCTGCTGGCTCTTTTCTTTACACTCTCTGATTTATTCCTGTCTTTCCAATTGTCTTAGTTTCAGCACTATCAGCTGGTCCCAGGTATGAAAGCTTTTACACATCTGTGGCTTTGTATTTAAGAAAGACCTCTGGGCATTTCCCCAAATCCCACTCACAAATCCTTGACTCTTCACTAGAAGTTAAAACAAGTTTTGTTTGTGTGGAGTGTGTGTGCAATGACTAACCAGTGAAGTGGGTTGACCTCAATCATTACTTCTGATCCTTTCTTATAATGTCAACTATAACATGCAACTGATTCATCATCATTGGGTAATAAAGACGTTTATTTCGCCTTACAGTCATTACATATGTAGGCTTTATTTTGTATTACCGGGTACTTATGCCATAGGTTCAGCTTTATAAAATGATTGCCTTATCTGAAACTAAGTTGCAAATAACAGTTTGATCTGTTACTCAATTCATATTTTTATTAAGTGTCACATAACACAGTTGATCCTAATACTTTATGACACAAATAAAAACAGAAAACAACCAAAGTAAACAATTGTGGAATCACAAAACGTACATGGAGATCAGCGACAGCTAAAAAGCTTCAAAAGAGATACAATCGCAGGTTAGATTAGGGATCAATTATATTAATGATTCAATTCCAACAAGTGTGCAGAAATATATGACGTAGCTAGGTCAACATTTTCGGTTGTATCCCATAGTTATATGCAATTTCAATGTTTGTGAAATCAGTGATATAAATACTGTTTAAAAGCTACGACTTACTCTGCGGTACTTATGAGTTGCTTCTTTTTTTTCTAAATTAGTCCTATATAAGCCTTTCTCCGTTTCCTGCTCGCGCTTCCTTCGATTCTGGAGCGCGTCCACCGTGGCTGCTTCCTCCTCTGCTGCGCGTTCCCGTAACTCTGACATACATTCCGCGTGAACTCACGTGTTTTCTGTGTATAAAAAGGTCTCAGTACCGGTTCACCATGTCTAAAGTGTCACCAGACAAGCGGCGAAAAATGGAGTCAGCGCTGAACCAGCTGAAGAAACACACCGTGGTGGTGGCAGACACGGGAGATTTTAACGGTAAAGCGCCTTCGTTTTTCACATGCTAATGTTAGCTGGTTAGCATGCTAACCAAGTGGCCAGGAAAGGGTCCAACTTAAATGTAAATGACCGCAATGTCAAATGATATGAGTGGCTTTGGCACTAACGTCCACGGTTGCATTGAAGTAGACAAGCGAGTACTGTTCGCTAACCCACCTCACCAACTTCTGTCCTGTTTTACGCAAGTTAACTTCGTTATTTCATTAACTATCATTGGTGTTGCTAATCCGATTAACTGTTAACTTCACGGTGCTTTACATGGTAGGTACTAGGCATAAGGTATGGTACAAAAACTAAGTTATACCATTCTGTCTCTGCTACATATGCTATTGTACTTTGTATTCTATAATACAAGTGTGTTTGTGTAGATAGAAGCCTCATATGGATCTCACTTTTAAACAACTTGCTAACGTTTCAATTGCTACATACAGCCAGTCTATAACGCGTTAGTGTGTGGTCAGAAACAGTTTACTTGTTAGCACAACAAACGTGTTATATCCAATAACTTAACACAGAACAAGGAAGTGACAGTTGCAGGTGGTATTTCTTCTTTGTTCTTTGTCCTTTCCATGCCACAGAGTAAAGGGTCATGTTTCTCAATAGGTCTGAATGAGGAACTGTGTGCAGTAATTCAGTTATAATGATGCAAACCAGACAGACTTGCCTGCTCAGGATGACATGACAGAATTGCTTAGTGAGCAGGCAGCCTGTAGTGACACTGGGGAACTGGTAATGTTTGCAGACAGGAGTGGTGGCTGTTTGCACAGACTTCTGATGAGTTATATTGTGATTTAACATGTATTCTGAACGTTCCTTGATGCTCACCAATAAATTCGGTGGGCTGGGTAGTTTTTGCATAATCCTTTTAACACACAAACAACAACTAACAAAACACACAAACAGCAACTAACAGACAAACAAAGAAATATTGTGCATTTATTATTAATATTGTTAAAATTGTTGCAGATTTTTCAATTAATCCATTAAATTATATATTTGTGATTATGTGTTTGTGTTGACAGCCTATCTGCAGATTAATAAAAGATCACGTTAGTCGTATGATTGAATTTATGCTCATTAAAGATAGTATGATGAAGGGCTGAAATGTTCTAAAACATTTCAGTTAATTTTTGTTTTTCCTGGAACAAAACAGGGGTACACTAACAAAATTAAACCAGTCAAGAAGTATTGGTGTAATTGCTATTTTAAACTTGGTATCGGCCAAGAATTTCACAATTCTTGTATCCCAAGTACAAATTTAAAATCCAAAACTGATTGCATTTCAAAAACAGTATTAATCCAAAAGATAATCAACAGATTAATCAAATTATAATAATAATGAAATAAATTGTGCGTTTCAGATTTCAGTTAAATGGCCAATTTCAAACTTTTACACATTTCAGTGAAAACCTCAGGCTGCCCAGTCACTGAAAACATTCTGAGGTTATGATATTACTGCATGTGTGACTGCAATAATAAGAGTAGTTTTCTTCTTGCATGCATGATTTATGAAATATTGGCTAAATGTTCTAAGATTTCCTGTGGCAGGTTGATGCATGTTGAAAGCAGCACTTCTCTTTCACATAAGAATTGTAAGAATTTGGTTAAAGATGGGGTAACAACTCACGATTGCTTCTCTTGTGTACGTGAGGAATGGAAGGTTGTCAGGAATAGTTTTTATGCAAATGATTGGGGGAAGTGCTTGTGAAATTTTGCACAAGATGCCTTAGTAACTACTTAGACTGCACAACAATAGGTTGTTTTGGAGAAACAAGTTTAGCTTTGTCAACATTATTATAGGAATCTAAAGTTTCTAACAATGATCTGTGTAGAGAGCCTTGTTGCTGTAGTATGTGACATGACTATCAGTCAAAGTAAACACATTCATCAACATCAAAGAAATTCTTCTCTGTTCTTAATTTGCTGCTAATCTTCCCTCATGTCAGTGCACATCTTTCTCGACATTAGTTCCATGATCCCACTAACTACTTATCATGTCACTGTAAACTCGCTAACATGCCTGCAAATACATAAAGGGTGCACTCTTAACATTAGGTAATGGAATCAGCAGTCAAACATTCTGGATAAACGCTGCCTGGATAATTACATGGCTGATGTAATCTATTGTGTACATCCTAAGTCAGGTGTATTACAGTTGCACGTTCATAGTCATGTTATAAATTAGAATAAAAAAAAGCAGCGTACCGGACTTTAAATGAAAACCTACCAGTTGCCAAAATGCACAAACTACTGATAATAAAATTGAAACAGAGAGGGGCTTTGTTTTTTCTGAGGCTGGAGAGTTGGCAGCAGTGATGGGTGCTGCTGGACTGCTACAATCAAAAGCTGAAACAAAACCACTGTGCTCTATGAAAGGATCGTCACTGATGCATATCAAATTAGAGATGGGAATCCAGCCTTGTGAACTGCAAGAGGAGTTTAAAAGCACAGAATCCTTAGTCATAGAATACTTCAGAAAGTGTTAGTTTTCCATGCATTTCATAAAGATTGCCTATTTTGAGTTATTATCATACCCAATTCCATTCAAAATTTGATCATTAAATGGAATCTTAAAAGCTAGAATGTGTCTTTGCTGATCATTTGTTCAGCTCACGTTTTTGCTTAGAATGGACATCAACCTTTGGAAATTAACAATAGGCTGTAAAAATAATTACTACACTGCTGTAGCCTTTGTCCCCATTTAAGATGGTACTTGTCTGTGTAATCTTTATTTCCCAGGGAGAAAAGTTCATCCATCGGCTTTGTCTGACTGATTAGGTTTTAGCGGATGTTATGACACATGTTCTACTGTAGATGGCGCCACTTTTTTAATTCACACGAGCAGTGTTCTGATTCGACTTTTTCTACAGATGTGCAGACACGGCGCACCTTTTTATATTATATATTTAAGAAAATCGTAGATTAGGATCCTGGTGATAACTGAATTTAAACTAGTCTCCGAGGTGTTATTTGAATAGACTTGTAGCATGTTGCATATTTTAAAGCAAATTATAAAAGGCAGATTGTAATTTGTTTGGCCCATATGTCTGCTTATACTGATTAACTGAATTAAATAACATCATTTCCCTGTGTTTGTGTGAGAATAATAATATGCAATGATCAGATTTTTTTCGAAAATGTAAAGAGCCTTGCAATATATTTCAAATTAATATTAATTCCGGTTGAGCATGAGATATACTGAAAAGAAACAAAGCAGTTAAAATTATGCATGTATATTTTCCTCAATCGAGTGGTCTAAATTTTGTGATAGTCGTGACCGACCTTTAACGGTGAAATACCTACAAATGCATAGAAGGAAGTAAATAAAGTATTCAGCATTTAGTGGATGTAGGAACTCTACTTCCTCTTACCTGAGCTCATGGATGCCAGTCAATTTGCCATTTATGAGATTTGCATATTACTAAGAATATCTCAACCAGGTTGAGTGTGTTTGTGTTTTTAGCACCTCTAACTATTCCATTTTTCTCGACCTACAGCCATCGAGGAGTACAAGCCTCAAGATGCCACCACTAATCCTTCCCTTATACTGGCTGCTGCTAAGATGCCAGCCTACCAACACCTGTTGGATCAAGCCATTAAATACGGCATCGCCAAAGGCGGGTAAGAGCTGCACATATTGGATATTAACTAAGTACTTATCATCATTCTATATTCCTCTTTCTGTAAAGAGCAAATTACACATTACAATAAAATTTAATTTGAAGGCGTTTGCTGAGAAACAGAAAGTGTTGACAGATGTTGCACAATAACCAGTTCCTCTGTGCAAGTTGTTACTTCATTTCTCATATTTATAGCAGGAAGTTTACTTTTGCAATCTTTCCTGCTTGAAGACGTTTGATGTTTCTTTTCTTACACCTATCTATTTACTGTGACAATAAAACTGTATTAACGGTGGTTGGAGAGGATTGTCAGCAATGTCAGGGTAATAAAGAAAAGCTGAACTTTTACAGGTTGTAAATTCATTTCCCAGGTAAAATTGTAACTTTGTTGAAACAACTTCATATTAAATTTCAGTTATAAACATTTAAATAACAAGGAAATGTTACTTCTCGTGCATTTCTTATGTTAATTTAAGTTCACTGGCTTCAAATTGTTTCCTTCCTACTCAGAACGGAGGAGGAGCAGGTAGCCAACACCATGGACAAACTGTTTGTGAGTTTTGGTCTCGAGATTCTGAAGAAGGTCCCAGGCAGAGTGTCCACCGAGGTCGATGCCAGGTAGGTGTAAACAATGTCACAAGATGCTAATTATCACAGGAAACTGGTTACAGAATGTCCACCGTGTTGAATTTGAACTTCATGTCGCACAGAAGACTACGAGAAGTCCAGCGTTTGTGCAGCAATCACAAAACTAAATGAGGAAGATTAAATAGACAACCGATGTTTAGACGCTGTGTCAGATCTGTTATCATTGTTGAGTGGAAAATCACATTAATTCACATGTTGAATCACTTCAGTTGTACAGTTTGTAAATGATTTCACCTACGATCCTCTACCAGCATACTCACACTGTATTTGAATCTTTAATCACATTGTTTCATGCATTCATCACTCTGTTGTCACATAAATGATCAATAATCAGTGAATAAAAGCTTAAAGAAAACAACATGCATGTTTGTCAATGATCATTTGATCAAACTTTGATAAACTGGTTGGTTTTGTTTTTGCAACCCAACCCAAAAAGAAATATGCAATAATGGTTGTGCTATTTCCTCAAATCTCTCGGCCTAACAGGTTATCTTACGATAAAGAGGAAATGTTGGCCAAGGCTCTGAGACTCATTGCGCTCTACGAAGAAGCAGGCATTAGCAAGGAGCGTGTTCTCATCAAGCTGTCATCCACATGGGAGGGGATCCAAGCTGGAAAGTAAGTGTGTAATGTTGGCTTTGCTTGCCTGCCATTGGTTACTTCCACCGGGGGGTTCTGTCTGTCCATCAGACTCATGAGGATAGAAAGCTCACCAAAAGTGGGATCTTGATCCTCTCTGATGGCTGGTTGCATTATAGGTCATAAATTCTGCCCCCTCCATGCTAGCGAATGGGACTTTGGCCAAACACGGTCCATATGGCCCGTTGAGTTTTTTGTCCGGCCGGTCAAACATTGGTAAAAAATCAAATCATTCGCTCATTTCCCCACACAAGTGACACTGAAAAGGCCCCTCAACATATGAACAAATACAGCAAGTCACTTCGGCTGGTGTCATGTCCACACTGGCAAAATAGGTGACCAACAACCCTGAAATAAAATGCAAGTTTTTCTGTAATTGATATTGATACTTGACAGCCACATCAGCCCTTTGAGTGTTCTTTGTTAAACTTTTTTGGACATGTCATCCTGAAAACACTGAAAATGTTTAGATAGTTGTGTGACCAGACATTTATCACTTATTTGGATAACAGACTTATTCAACATTTGACTTTGAATTGATATTTCTATGATTAATAGTGGCAAACACACAAAACTGCAGTTGTCTGTCATTAGGAAGGGAAATGTGATGGAGAGATGTTCCAAAAAGGATCTCAAATAGCTGGTTGCCAAAAATCTAAGATTATGGAAGCAACATGTAATGGGCCTTACAAAGAACATGCAGTAACCTGTCCACACGTGACCTAGTTATTTTGACCAACCCTGATTGTTTTCATTATCTTTGTTTAAAACAACTCAAATTTTGATGAAGCAAACGTTTCTTAGAGTGCAACAAGTTTCTCTGACCTAAAGTATTTCCTGAAGTTCCACATATTTAAAAATGAACTCTCTCTCTTGTTGTCATATTTGTGGTTTGTCATCCCTTTTTTCAAGAGGGTCTTTGTTAAAAAGTGTAGCAGAGTTAGACTTCATGTTGACACACATTACTGTTTGTATTGTGTTTTAATAAAATGTAATTGTGTTTCTTTTGTACAGGGAGCTTGAAGAGAAGCATGGTATTCACTGCAACATGACCCTGCTGTTCTCTTTTGCACAAGCTGTAGCCTGTGCAGAAGGGAAAGTAACGCTAATCTCCCCCTTCGTTGGGCGCATCTTCGACTGGTTCAAGGAGAACACGGATCGTAAAAGTTTTGAGCCCCATGAAGACCCAGGTAGCGCATCATTAGTGTTATGAAACCTGTATTAAAGTGTTTGAACCCATTATTGTTTTACCAGTGACAAGAACAAAATCAAATCCAATATTCCACCATGCTGTATTTTAGCTGGATCATTTATTCTCACTTTTAGCTCATGACATGAAAATTATATGTCACAACAGTATCATTCCATGTTTACACAGCCAGGGGAGCTTTCTGTCAGGATGCACATGCAAGCACACCTTGTTTCAGTTTCATGTGATTCTACTGATGGACAGCAGGGGGCAGTAACACTGAAAGATACATGAATACACCTAACTAAAATCATTAAATCTTTCGCAATTCCACATATTTCATATTAAGATTCAATTCTTGTGTTAAGTCAATAGGATGTCTACCTTACTACCATTAGAGATCGTTTACAAAAAAAAGTAAAATACATTTATTTCATCTTTTATTTACTAAAACAGATTTTCAGTGGATTAAAAGTGTTAATGCAGTAAATTACTTTTGTAAGCCTTTCATGTGCCAATTACCATAATTAGGAGCTAATTGAGAAAGCACCAGTGTTTTAATAGGGAGTGCACCTGTCCTACCCTCAGTCAGTGCCTCTTTATATAAAATAGGAAAATCCAAGCAGCGTAGTCAAGATCCCAGAAAAAGAATTGTGCCTGTTCTAGTTCCTCCTTATGAGCGATTTCCACGTGACTGAAGGTCCCACGAGCATCAGTGCAAAACATTATACACAGGTGTACAAATCTTGGAACCACAAACACACTGAATTGTTCAGGAAGAAAGAGAAAATGATACTCTAGGGCTGAACGAACCACTGCCCAAATGACTCAACGGAACACCAAGACAACAACAAAGGAGCTGGTTTATCTAAATCCTCCATTAAGAGAGCCCGACATCGCCAAGCCTGAAAGGCTGCCGTGCAGTGAGGAAGCTCACCGGCATAAAAAAATGAGAATGATGTTTGAGATGATCACAAGGACAAAGAGACATAACCGTATTGGAAGAGGGTTCTTTGGTCGGATTACACAAAAATTGAACTGTTTGGCCACAATGTTCGAGGGTCGAGGCTTTTCTTCCAAATAACACCAGCCCAACTGGCGTCACGAGGATGGAGGATTGTCTCCAAATAGTGAAGCAAGTTCTCAAGACATCAGCTAGATTTTTTAAACTTGGTCGTAATTGGGTCTTTCAGCAACGCAACGATCCTAAGCGTTCCACCAAAGCTGTGATAAAATGGATCAGAGACAGCAAGACAGCGTGTCTGAGTAAGGAGGTCCACAAACCTCACTGAGTTAAACCAAGTCTGTTTGGAGGAAGGGGCCAAAACTCCGGCAAAGTATTGTGAGAAGCTTATGGAAGGCCAGGCTGAGTCTATAAATTTGTTATTGAGAAAGGTCTATTGTCAGATTCTTGATATGTCCTTTAGCCAAAGACTTGTTTCCACCTTTTGTTCTCAAAGAGGTGAATCTGATTGTTCCTAATTTCCTAATCACTGTATGTCAACGCCCTGCTAATTCTATGAACAGGGCATGAGAATGCAGGGCGGGAGCCGGCAATGAAAATACATTTTGAGAGATTAGTCAACAAATAGACGGAGAAATTCCACCAATTGATTCAGCATTTGCAATTACAAGAATTTATACTGTACTTATGATGAGATTGGGCTTTTTTATCATATACATGATGGTATATATGGTCACATGAAGGCCTATATTTGTGCCTATTTTAAACTATACATTCTGTTTATTTCAGAATTGACAGTTTCCTGTGTCTTGTTCAACGATACTTTGACACAGTCCCTGCTCCTCCTATATCTAGAGCGCACAGCTGAATATTGTTAATCTAAACTCCGAGGCCCCATAAAAGATATCGCCAAAAGACAGATACTGACCTTTGGAGCAGCGAAGGCTTGCCCAGAGTTATACTGAGCTAGATCAGCGCATTGGGCCATTATTGAAAGGGCAGCACTCAGGGTGTACCATCAGCGTTTGGACTAACCTCCTTAGTCTAAGCCGGAGAGTGAATCCTTCAGTTTACTGATGGTCACAAGCTTTGGGTAGTGACGGAAACATTGAGGATGCTGCAGGTGAAATGAGTTTCCTCTGCTGGATGGCTGTTCTTAGCTGCTGTTCTCTCAAGCTGCATCATAATGGGATGCAAAGGGTCTCAATTATCGTCCCATTGTTGCTGCCACTGCCGACAGTGGAGCTCTGGCGAGAGAGATATGGTTAACTGAGTAGAGGCACAGCTCTCTGATACAGATCTTTCATGCTGTAGTGACTCTCTCTCTATCGTCAGAGATATTGGAGTAGCGCTGTGGTGTTATTTCAAATATGAAACAACATTAAAGCATTTCTGTTACATCCAGCATTGATAGTAATAAAACCTATATGCTACAAAGTCCTTTTTAAGGTGACCTGGTGTCACCAGAAACAACATTCCCTCCCACCTCCCTGGAGATGTAATAAACATATCATACAGGCCGTCACACTAACAGGTATTACATGATCAATTGCATTGCAATGTTGAGGATTCTGTTGATGAAATGATGACGCGCACACCTGTGAGTAACCGACAGCTTCTTTCTTCTTGTAGTAGCACACGCCTAGCGCTTGTATTAGTTGAATGACATGTGACCCAATATGTCACAAGGCATAAATGTACAGAACAGATTTCGTCTCTGTCTGACGGTCCTTAGGAAGTCAGTTGGGTGCAACCAAGCCTTTTGGAGCAGTTTGCACCGGGTGAATGGTTCCAACACGGGACTTTTACCCAGCCAACTGGAGATCAAAATAAACCATCTGCACAAAACTTCTCCTAAATTGTTATATTATTTTGAAACATGAGTACTTGGTATTTTCTCTTTATTTTCAGTATTCTGATGTTTAGGTTCAGACTACAAAACTCTGTTGATTAATGTGAATGCTGCAGCATTCACATTCTTGAGATTGTAAAATTTATTATTCTATTCACATTCCGTACGTTTTTTGGACCGTTTCAACTCCTCGCCAGTTCAACGTACGGAAACCATTCAGGTGTCAAAATGTGCGTCTCGTCGAGGACCAGCTGGCTTGTATTTCTGGTTGAAAAATATTTAAAACTTTTAAAGTTATTGAGCTCGAAAGAAAAAAAATAAAAAAAAATCCCCATTCATTTTCAAGCTCGCTCTACCACATTTTCTGAAATTTTCACACATTTTCAGGTACCTGTAAATTATTCATACGTTCACTTAGAAACCCTATTAAAACTCTCAAACGTTCACACACTCGTGTAGATTCCGCCAGTGTTTTCAGATTGTCAACATCATTTATAGATTTTTCACAGGACCTCTTAGAAAAGGAGTAGTAATTCTCTCTCTTTTGAGGTTTATAATGGCAGTCAATGAGAGAGGCTAGAGTGGAGCCCCGTTTAGTTAGAGTGTAGAGAGGAAAAAACGGATCGTTTTGTTGACGGAAAACTTGTCGTTGCGGACAAAATTGTGGGTCCACAGACATCTAAACTTCCACAAAACGTGCCACATCTATCTTGATTCAGAAAATGTAGCCCTCTAAGCTGT